>SNQJ01S0190058.1:4084-18145 GCA_010110895.2 Picea sitchensis
TATATATATATATATATATATATATATATATATATATATATATATATATATATATATATTATCTTTAACATTGTTTTAAATATTTCACGGTCCCAATTTTATAATAATGTGGGATATTGATCTTTGAGGTTGATTTTGTTTGGGTGGCGATCAGTTTTTTTGTTATCGTTAACAAATTTTTAAATATTTGGGGGTTCTAATTATATTATAATGTGGTAGGATAATCGTGGAAAAGGGACAACCGCAAAACATGTAAATGATTATCAATTTCTACTTTCATTTTACGTGAATTTTATTATTTGCTTATATAATTTTATTGAAATAACATTGTTTTTGTCGAAATTATATGTAATCGATAGGACATGTTGATCATGATTCCACAAATGAGGAGGGGTTTTATTCATCTCTTGATCCGATGGTATTAATAAATAAAAAAATCATTAAAGCGAAGAAGGAACTTTCTAGCTTATTAGATCGTCCAGATCAAACTCCTGACGTCCTAGAAAAGTTCAATATCCTTATGTAAAAAATTAACACATATAAGGTAATAAACATAACTTAAAGTTTTTTTTTCTAATGTACTCATATGTTCAATTATGAAACTTTGTTCTTTAAGTTTTACATTATCTCACGAATTGTTTTTTTCTTTTTTATAAAGATATTTTTGGAGCCTGTTTAGCCCAGTGTTGGTAGTAGTGGCACTGCAGAGACACCACAGAATCTTGATGCGGGAGGTCATATTGTTGCTATATTACTATTTACTTCTCCATATTCCACACCTAATTTAGATAGGAGCCATGAAATGCACCGCCAAACATCCACACATCGGTCAGACTCTAGATATGTTGACAAAGATGAGGATGATGATGTGGTTGACATGGTTTCATTTCTTGGAGCTAGACGTGTGACAAGCATGGGGACCCTTCTGTGCACATTTTTGGTCGACGATAATGGAGTTCCATTAAAACAATTAGGACTCCCAGGTAGTTTTTCATATTTTAATTGTTTCATGTTGTCGATCTCATACACAAATCATCTAGATTATTAATTTTAAATTAATGATCACATATTTTTTGTGTGTAGGAAACGACCATTTTTATAGGAACGTATAGAGCAAGGCCTTGTTGATTTTTGGGGCAACCTTACGCATGAGGTGGAATTTCAAGAATTCCAACCTCAAAAAGGAACTTATTGATTATCTTGAAGGCCTCTTTGGAGTAGACACGTTCAATAAAATAATGGTCACCTCTGCAACTGGATAATATTTAAAATATACGCAGGATGCTTATAAATGAATCTTGGCAGGAAATCCTAGGTATGAGCATCCTCTCTAAATTCCAGAGAGGGAGTGGAAGGAGATCATTGATGATGGAAAAGAAAATATTTTGAAAAAATTAGGAGAAAAAATAACTGGTACCCCAAGGTAAATTACAATAATTTGATTTCAATACCAACTTTAATTTTCTTTAGATCTAAATAAAAGTGTGGTTATATATAACATACTTGAAAATTTTGATGATAGGTTGCTTGACACTTCGAAGGAAACCAAAGAAAGGATTTACAAACATGGACAACACAATCTAGTCTAGGGAGGCTACTCGAGGTTACAATCACAAATCGTAAGTACCCAAACATATTAAGAATATTATTTGTATCGCCTTACAACTTTAAGGTAATTGCGACATAAAACATTAAAAAATCATACCCTTATGCAATGTAGGGAGACAACTTCAGAAATGAAACCATGGAGGAAGAAATCCAACTTGGTTACAAGTACGGTTATAAACCCATGGTTGATTGTAGGAAAAGCATGGGGGAGACCCCAAGATCTAGTTTGCAGGATAAGGTAAATAAAAATCAGTCCACATTAACCTTTCATTGCTTATAAAATATGTAAATGTTTGACATCGTCCATAATTTAGTGTCTTACTTTGTTTTAATCAGGGGAGAAACACTATAAAAAAAAACATTAGTACTGGACAACAGAGCGTTGATAGTGAAATGCAACTAGAATATCATGGTGCTCCCTAGCAGCCCCATCCCAGTGGGGTGCAACCCCAAGATGTTCCTATGACTAAGGCCCATGATGGTAAAATGGTTATATATTAATCATATACTTAATAATTATGTACTTATACATTTTGACGTTTAAATGGAAGAGAATGTAATATTTGATCCTCCTCGACCTAAAGCTCAGGTGAACATGGCATCCATTCCAACGGTGTCGACTAGAGGACCAGGTAAATAATTACATTGAATATTTGTTTTTTAATACTAATGAACTACTTCAATGATATTTAAAAATTGGCCATATAAATTTAATATTTTTTGTTTTTGTAGGTGATGGCCCCTCATAGCAGCCTCCACACCGTGGGTATGAGACCATACGTTCTCGGTGTGAAAGGAATGAAACAACATCAGTTGTTGAAGAGCACCCAGTAAACAAAGACATGGATATAGATGAATTACTTAAGACCCGAAAAACACAAAAGAAGACTAAAATAAATTCATGATGTGTAATAATTTTATAAGACAGTTAGATGTACATTATATAGCTGAACATGTAATGATGCATATAATGCATTGAGATTATGGGTACTTTTTCATATGATAATATACACAAGGATATTTCTATGGCTTGTATATATCTGTGAATGTAATTTTATTATACACTTAATGATCATTTCAACTTCTCTTAGTCTTGGTATATATTGATTCAATACTCCTTGGTTCTATTGGTTCTATTGGCATTGACATACAATTTCTGGATCAATTTGTGGCTCCATGGATATCATCCTAGTGATTTGAAGGCATTGGTAAACGTGAAATTCAAGAGATTGAATTGTTCAAGTTTGGGTTTAAATTTTACATGCTTGTTTGTTTGTGGGTTTCAAGAGTTTCAAACTTGTATCTCTTTGTCTTTTAAGAATGGTAATCTCTTTGTATTTTAAGATATAATGTGAGAATCCAAGCAAGACATGGTGCCTTGTGCTTGGGATATGGAGTCTAGGCAACAAATAGAAATTGAAAATCGATAAAGAATATGCGACAAAACCACCAAACAAAAAGTGTTATCAGTGAAGGACATATCTGATATATATGTAACAAACATATGAAATGCTCAACAAAGACACAACAACACATCCCTAAAATTCTTGCACCCATATAAGACATAAAATATAATATTAGAGTAAGAGAGATAACCTTCTATTGAATGATCAACCCTTAAGCTATCTCTTTTAGAAGGGGCACAAACTATCTCAATTATTATTATTTTTTAAAATAAATATATGTTTGTTGGGTCATATCAGGAGTACAAATTTTCTTTGATATCTCATAAAAAGTTGAAATTATTACAATAACTTCCTTGCATTATGAAGAGCATGAATAATAATGTTGTTAAGTGAAAAAGTACAAAGAACATTCATGCTTAACCACCTTATCAAGAATCCTACTGTCCTCCTCAATGTTTATTAATTCTTGAAAACACCATCCATTATTGTAGTAAATGTTAAAACATTAGGATTGTTGCCCTTGGACACCATCTCGTTCAAAACATTGTAAGCTTCCTCCCACCTTCCTTTTTCACTATAGTTTTTCTTCCTCCAATTCCATGTGAACCAAATGATTTACAACACCCATCTCTTTTAATATTCTACCCAATATTATATTGTCTATATAAACCCAAATGTCAACAATAATAATTGATCCAAGGAGTTAAAAATTCATTTTGACAAAAAGACATTGGTATTCTATAGCATTTGAAAAATTTAATAGATAAACAAAAACTCCTCTTCTTGAATATGCACCTTGATCTCTACAAAGATTAATTCATGCTAGTATAACATGATTTTCATAACTTAAGAGAGAGAGACCTCCATTTTTTATTTTATTTTTATAACTTGGGACTTGAAAAGAAGTCTAGTTTAGTAAATCAAGGTGAAGGCCTTCAAAATTTGTCGATGGTCTTGGTGATTATTTACATATAATATCTATTGTTCATGAGGAATCTAATGTCTCACTTGGATTGAATTTTCTAGAGTTATTATTGTTGACTGCATCATCTTAGCATGATATTTAGTAAGAATGTCAAATCTTCATAGTCATCTCGTTCAACACCCATATGGTGTCTTAGAAAGTGAAACTCTTAGTGGAAACCACAAGACAAATAAGTGGAACAATGATTCCACAAGTGACAACAAGCATTTCCTACCATTTATTCAAACCATTGTAGCACCTCTTTGCAAAATCCAACAATGGATATATATAGAAATGAAAAACAATCAATCACTAATGTTTATTTGAAGGCCAATGGATTTTGTTCTAATGCAAAAATGTTTAGTGTAGTCCTCAAAGGCCCACATAATATATGGTATACATCCATATCAAGTAGAAGTTTCTAACTAGATTATAACCATTGGTTGCACAAGGGACCAATAATGGTTATTAGCTTACCATTGAATGGTACAAGGGGCCAATCGTCCCAGGTAATTGTTAATGATATTATTGCACTTCCTTCATAAGCATCAATTTGCAAATTGTCCTAGGAATTATTTTTTCTATACTCTAATGGAACCTTTATCTAAAAAAGTATTGGTGATTCCCCATTCCTCCTACTATGCAAAACCAACCTAGAATTTATGGCAGCATTCCAAAGTTTTAACCATTAAAGGGGAAAATTGGATTAAAGACTTATTGTGAGGCTTATAACATCAAATTAGATTATTCACTAGTGACGAGTCAATGGGTGTATTGTATCCAACTACCTTATTTATTTCAACAAAAAAATGGAGATTTGGTTACGAGAAACAATCCCAAACATAGTTCATTATCACAACTATAGATTTTAGAAATTGTGTGTAATCACTCTATTGAATGCATTGCAATAATTTTGTGTATACAGTGTATTATCACAACTGTAGATTTTAGAAATTGTGTGTAATCAGTTTATTGGATATATTTGCAAGAATTTTGTGTATAACGTCTGTGAGTTTTGCAATTTTTTTTTAATGTGTAAAAGTTCTTTGTGTGATGTATGTAAGTGAAAAATGATAATTGTAGTTTAGTGGTCTCATTGTTTTTATAGTAATTATGTTGTAAGGAATTTCACTATGAACCAATTATAAAGTGTCATTAGTCCTATTTGTTATTTTTTAATCTCCATGGCGATAAAATCACTTGTCAAGATCAACATGGAAGTTTTTTCATTAGTGGTAGTTTTTTTTTTTGTAAATAAAAAAGGGAGTTTCCTATTACTGAGCTTTTAGAGTACATAAATGCCACATGTAAACAATCTTCCAACTATTCTGCAAAATTAGCGGAAACCAAAATAGGTGGTAGACTATGATGTCATTAGTCAAAATGGCTATCTGTCATATGCCCTGCTGTTGGGTTGTGAAAAAGGTACAAATATCCTCTTTATTCTCATGGTTTATGATATTATCTTAATTGACTTTTCTGTTAATTAGGAATAATTAGGATACAAAATGATTAAAATGTCTTCTAGAAATATTATTGAGTAATGATAGGTAAATTCTGATATTTGGTTGGAATTGTTTGATTTTAACATAGGAATGAATAAATATTGTCAAACCAAAGATAGTTAAGGAGATTTTGAGGATACAAAGATTGTTGAAGGTTGAAGACATGAGGCATGAAGTAGTTTGGTTAAAGATTGATTCCATATTTTGTAAACTTTATAAATAGTAAAAGTGATCCTGAGGATCTCTCGATCCCCAGGATAGCTTAATTTACCCATATTATTTTAATATATAAAGGATAATGAATCATGGAAAGGCTCATCACGAAATTATTATCTCAAAACATTTAGAATTCAGAATTGCTCTGTGCAAGCAATTTTTGTAGATGTTGCACCAGTTATGAAGTTAATATAAGCTTTGAGTGTTTTCGTCTTTTTTTCATATTGAGTTTTTAGCAGCAATGATTTTGAGGACCAAGGGCCCAGTCTGAAGGAGTTACTGTCTCAATCTATAATTGTATTAGTTTGGTTTTTGTTTTATGATTTGAATCTCTTCATAATAGTTAAGATGAATGCATGAATGTGTTAATGATTTTATGTTGTTTGCTACAACAGATAAGTGTTTCATTTGAATGATATCGATTGTTGTTCCAGTTTCCATTGCTATAGTTTACTGCTTGATAGTTCCTCTCATTATCATACACGCTGTTCCTTTCGCTTAAATTAGCATTTGTTGTTCCTTTCGCTTAAATGATCATTTGTTGTTCCTTTCGATTAGATTACAATCGTTGTTCCTTTTGGTTAAGTATAGTCGCTGTCCCTTTTCATAGATATAGTAATTCACTATTTCTTTTCATAGGTTAGATAATCTCCAATAGATCAATTTATCATGATTTCCATAGATTTAATTACTGTTTCTTAATTAGATCGATTCAACAATTCAATTTATGCCTTTGAATTCACAACATGTTGTAGATTAGATTTCAATTTTGTTAAGGTCTTAGTTTTAGAATTTAAATGGAAGTGTGAGGAACTTGATTGTTGATAAACTTATATTTTATTTAACTACGTGATTTTAGCCTCTAGATCTATCTGCATAGACTTTGTTGACATTCTTGAGATTAAAAGACGAATCCTCGGGTTGATAAATTAATGTTAAACAAGGTTGTTTTTAGGACATCTTTAGAGCCCAACATTTTAGCATCGTTTCGAGGGAGAGTGTCAAAGGTAGCATAGGTTGTGTCTTTGGAGGATGAGGTATTGAAGATGGAAGGTAAGAACCTATGCAGACAATAAGTAAAATTCTTATGCCAATGCCTACCTCCAGCTGATATATAGAAGTTATATAGGTGTTTAAAATTTTGTATGAAGTGTGTATGAATAAGAAGAAAGAACTTGAAAAACCAAAACCCCCACCAAAAACTACCAAAGCCCAGGGCTTGGTGCTCCCTGGGAGAAACACTTTTATCGACGAAATCATCCGAAAATATAAATCTCAAGCTTCGGTTGGACCCAAGAGTGGCTCCACCTAAATCCCCCAGGTGATAGTTTCACCAACTGTAGCCCATGTTGAGGTTCACAACAAAACTGGAGGGACTGAGCAAAGTTTTCAAAGTACACATCTTCCACCTCTCAACCCTTTAGACGAGGGAAACTCTTGTAATCTGGAGGAAGGAGAAGGGGATACCAATAGGGTTTCTAAGCCAAACCCATCACCACCACCTGATCCTGGATATCCTGTGATAGAGAAGGGAATACCTAAAATCCTAGATAAAGGTAGTGCAATCAAATCCCCTAGGGGATTAAGTAATCAATCATCCCGAATAAAACACCTAGACCAAGAAATTCCTAAAGATTATTGGCATATCTTCGACCTAATGGCGCAACCAAATCAACCATGAGGCTAGACGTCCACTTTGGAATATCTGATAGTTGATCCAGTTGCTAATGCCCCTATGAAATAAATTCCCTTGTAGAATCTTCCAACCTTTCATGGATTAATTTCATAGGACCCAGATGCATTCTTATTCGAATTTGATGTCCTATGCAAGGGTTATGACTACACCTCTGAACCCCAAAAACCAAATTTATTCCCTTCCACTTTGAAAGGAGCATCTTTGCACTGGTTTATGGGATTAGGAGGGGGAACTATAAACTCATGGGATGAAATGAAACAAGATTTCTTGATAAAATATCAGGATTATTATACAACCAGGGATCTAAAAGATGAAATATTTCAAATTATTGCAAAGGAAAATGAAACGTTAGAAGAATATGTTGAAAGATTCCAATATAATTTTCAAAGATCTCCTTATGGTACATTACCAAGTGAGGTGCTCAAAGCTACGTTGATAAAGGGAATGAAGGATGAATGGGTAGAAACATTGAATTTAATGGGGAAGTGTGATATTTATCAAGAAACCTATGATAACATTGTTCAATTGTGTATCAGGTACTCACGTGGAAGTACACGGACCAGATCAGGGATGCAGACTCCTCTCACTATAAATATCAATATTACCAGCGGAGGAGTTACCTGGGCAGAAGTCAGTAATATCTTAGAAAAATTCAAAACCGACATCTTGAGCACTCTGACTACACAATTAGATGTCTTACAGGCTAAGAAGAAACACGCAGAAGTAGAACAGACTTTGGGCATAGTTTTACACCAATGCAAAAAAAAACATGGTCCAAGGGAATGTCCTTTGGATGTGGTTTGGGTGTGTGCTATTTGTGCTAAAGACCACACAACATATCAGTGCCCATCAATCCTAGGATTAAAATTTGTCTTCAAGGAGGCAGAAGATGAAACAAAACTAGTATAGCTGATGGCTCAATGTTGCCAATGGTAGGCTCATCCCCAAGGTACACTACAAGATCCTTCCTCTTTATTTTCCGGGCAGTATAATCAACAGAAAAATTCTGGAAACACATGGCAGGGTCAATCATTTGCTAACCCCACCTGGCAGCCCTAGCAATATCCAGCTGCAAACCCCCCTTCGCTAAATCAACCGACTGCAAGCTCCCCTTGGCCAAATAATCTAGCTGCGAATCCTATCTGGCCCAGCTCGCAATACCCTACCTCATCTTGGAAGAATCCAAACAACAACCCCTATCCTTCACAGTTGCCTAACACAAGTGCCCAAAACTCCAATTGGAACCAAAATTGCCAGTGCCCCATGGGAATGAAAAATCAACCCATAGGGATGGCCCTCCAAAATCAACCCACTTTGAAAGCTCTGCTCCAATTATCCCAGAATCCTCAAACACAATTGTACCCTCAACTACCATCTCAACCCCACCCAAATCCTAATAATAGACCAACCCAACTCATGCAGATTATTGAGAATGTGGATGGGGAAATAAACACTGTAGGGTGCAATCAACTCCGACTGTGGTTAGGATGCATAATCTCTCATGAAGAAAGTAACGTTCCCCAAGAGTAGGAGAATGAAAGTAATATACAACCAACAATAACACCCTTGACTATGGTCATAACGGAAGAATCATAGCAGGGAGGAAACGCAGTTGAACAATAGAGTCATGATAAGGATGTAACTCCTCCTCCCCCGTTTCCTGAAAGGTTTATGATAGAAAAACCCGCTATGTATCCCAAATTCGACATTATAGGGGAACTCAAGAATCTATATGTTAAGATCCCACTCCTATAGGCTCTACAAGACATCCCAGTTTATGCAAAGACAATCAAGGAATTATGTGGGAGGAAGCCTGTAAGGAAAGTTAAAAATTCATCATCAACTATTCATGTGGTAGGAGTCTTGTCTGATCTCATTTTAGGTAGACAAGAACCAATCAAATATGCAGACCCAGGGAACCCCATAGTAATAGTTCAGATCCAGGGCTGTTATTTTCCAAATACATTAGTATATTTGGGGGAAACGATTAATATCTTGACCATCGAAAATTTCAACACCGTGGGTTTCGACTCCTTCGAACCTACCCCAATTATGTTACAGTTGGCCAATCGATCAATGGTTAAACCAATCGTCACATTACATGACATAGAAATTTCAGTCGACTCTTGGGAATATCTAGCCAATTTACTAATCATCAACCTAAGAAGTGGACTCTCTGGGCATCCATTAATACTGGGAATACCATGGCTTGCAACAACAAATGCATACATAGGATGTTGCATGGGTAACATGACAACTTCTAGAGGAGGTGTTACAAAGAACCTCATCCTGTATCCTCCAGCTAAACCAAGCCCAACTATCATACATTCGCAGTTTCCACCACAAAGATATCCAGAAAAGGATATATGATCCCCTCTCACACTGGAAGAATCTCTCAGAATCAAGAATCAATTAGAGGATGATGTGATCAGTGGCTTCATTAACAACCTAGCCATTATAAGTAACTCAACATGCCAAATACTAAAAGTTTTTCTGGATAGTGAAGAACAGGGAGACGCACTGGAAGAATTGATGGAACAATAAATCCCAACTACTGTTGTCCATAACAACAAATTAGTTGAGATTGAACCAGGGATGTCTCTGAATATTAATGTCAATTTAAATGAGCAACAACAACAAAAACTGATTCAAATCCTTTCTAAATATCAAAAGGCTTTTTCCTGGGAGTATTCTGACATGAAAAGAATTGATCTACAACTCTGCACACATCATATTTATATTGAGAAGGATGGCCAACCCATCCGACAACCCCAAATAAGATTGAACCCCAAATAAGATTGAATCCCCACCTTAGGGACATTGTTAAAGAAGAATTACAAAAGTTGTTGGATGTAGATTTTATATATCCTATCTCGGACAGTCAGTCGGTTTCCCCACTAGTGATCTTTCCCAAGAAGAATGGGAAATGGAAAATTTGTATAGACTATAGAGAACTCAAAAAATCTACCCAGAAGGACCACTTCCCCCTACCTTTTATCGATCAATTCCTAGATACCTTAGCAGGGAAGAATTTTCTCTCTTTCTTAGATGGTTTTAGTGGCTATAATCATATCCAAATTGCCCCGGAAGATCAAGATAAAACTACATTCACATGTCCTTGGGGTACCTTTTCATACAAAGTATTTCCCTTTGGGTTATGTAATGCTCCAACCACATTCCATAGGGCCATTATGAGAATATTTTCTAATTTGATTAGTGAAGGGCTTGAAGTTTACATGGATAATTTCACTCCTTATGGCAATGAATTTGATCAAGCTCTAGACAATGTGGATAAGGTATTGGAACAGTGTCGTGTTACCAGGTTATGTTTAAGCCATGAAAAATGTCATATTATGATGATTGAAGGTGTGGTACTAGGGAATTATATTTCTGCAGATGGAATCAGGGTAGACCCAACAAAAATAGAGGTAATCCTTAATCTACCTACACCATGTACACAAACTGAGGTACATAGTTTACTTGGCGCTTTAGGATACTATCTCATATTTATGGAAAATTTTGCAAGAACTGCTACACCTTTACATGCTTTAATTGGTAATGCAGAATTTCAATGGTATGATAAGTGTGATGTGGCATTCGCAGGACTCAAAACACTGATTTCGACAACACCGTTGCCGAGAGGACCAAACTAGAAAATACCATTTCATATCTCCACAGATGTATCAGATATTTCCATAGGCGTTGTCCTTGGACAGGAAGAAGACAAGAAACCCTACGCTATTTATTTTATTAGCAAGAATCTAACTCCCGTTGAATAAAATTATACAGTAACATAAAAAGAATTTTTAGCCGTTATAGATGCCATTAATAAATTTCATCATTATATAACAGGCTATCCAGTTATTTTGTATACTGATCATTCTGTTATTAAATATTTAGCTATTAAACCTATTACTAATGGATGGGTTACTTGGTGGTTATTACTATTGTAGGAATTCAACATTACCATCAAAGATCGACCCAGAAGAGAGAATATTGTCGCATACTTCCTTTCTCGCATACCCAAAACAGATGATTCTTTGACAGTTGAAGAACACTTTCCAGATGAACATCTATTCGCTACCACTACTAAACCACCTTGGTACGCTGATGTGGCAAATTATCTAGTAGCTGGGAAACTACCAGCACATCTATCATCAAGGGAAAGAAAATTGATTGTCCAGCGTAGTGCACGATTCACCTGGATTGGTGGATATCTCTTCCACACAGGGGCTGATCTTCAGATCCGAAGATGTGTACGAGATGACAAAATATACGACATACTGAAGGAAGGTCATGGTGACCCCTGTGGTGGAGACTTTGCAGATCATAGGACTGGACACAAGATTTTACAGATGGGCTATTATTGGCCCTCAATATTTAGAGATGCAAAGAAATATGTACAGACCTGCGACAACTTCCAATGGATGGGTCGACCAGGCCAAGCTGATGAAATTCCCCTAAAGGTACAACTAGTTGCAGAACTATTCGAGAGATGGGCGCTAGACTTTGTTGGCCCCTTCAACCCAAAATAAAATCAGAAGGCCTATATCCTAGTTGCAATGGACTACATGACCAAATGGGTAGACGTATAAGCCTTATCAAACGCAATAGAGGAGGTAGTCATTAAGTTTCTTTTTAAATTATTTGTATGCTACAGATTACCTAGGGAAGTAATCACTGATGGAGGGTCGCAGTTTACATCGCATAGAATCATGAACATCCTGGAAAATTATCACATTAAACAAAGGGTTACTTCCCCATACCACCCACAGGAAAATGGGCAAGTAGAAAGTACCAATAAAGTCTTGGAGGGAATTCTGACAAAAACAGTCTCAACAAATCATTAGAATTGGGAAACCGAGCTTCCAAATTCCTTATGGGCTTATCGTACAACATGGCGTAACACCACTTGATACTCTCCTTATTATTTAGTCTGTGGTAAAGAACCCATATTTCCAATTGAGTTTGAGATCAAGACTCTAAGGATGGATTAGGATATTGGAATGGATCTTACATAGGCACATAAATAATGCCCACAACAACTCAATGAGTTGGATGAAACACGCCTATCTACCTTGGAGCGCACAACTGTTATTCAACAATAGAGAGATAACTGGAACGATAAAAATATCAAGAAGAAATCCTTCCAAAAGGGTGATTGGGCACTTCTCTATGATTCCAGATTTCAGGATTTTCTTGGAAAATTATAGACACGGTGGTTGGGACCATATGAAATTAAATAAGTTCATAATAATGGCATTGTCACTTTAGTTACCATCGACGGGTCTGGTTCTCCTTTTCTAGTAAATGGACATTAGCTATGAATCTACCATCAACCGTCTTCAAAAGAATCCTTCTGCCAAGAAGTAAGTAAGGACCCTATTGTTTAGATTCTAGCTGGCTGGGAAGGTAACCCAACAACATCAACTTCATAAATGATGATTTTTTATCAGCACTGTATATATTGTATATAATTGTCTTTACAGATTTGATTGAGTTTTTTTTTTTTTTTTAGGAAAGTAATTGTTAAAACTTAATATTGGCTCATTACCCCTTAATTGGGGCATATTACATTAGTAATGTTATTTTATTTATGTTGAATTTATTCCATTAGTTGTAATTATACCTCCTAGTCTCCTATATATACCAAGGAGACATTTTCATTTGGAATCATCTTGTACTTGAAGATTTATGTGGGGTAAAAGGAGGTTTCCCCCTTGAAGAGGCTTATTATCTAAAATTATCTCTTTTTCAAGGTGTTGAGTACTTATTTTGAGGTTTTTCTATGCTATATTGATATTTGGTTCTTAACATATGGTTTCAAAGCTCAAGGTCTTGGAGTTTCGCTGCTACATCTGAGACACCTTGGAAATTTCACTATAAATATTTTTCTACAATGTTTCAGAAGGAACAACTTGGAGGATATTTAGTATATGGATCAAGGTACGTTGGGTTAAAATTTCATCTCGTGAGGCCTTATAATTTTGTAGATAAAACGTGTGCAAGATAGGGTTCTGGAATCATATTGAACTGATTCATTGCTAAATTTACTCTATAAAATGTTTTCTGTAACGTTTCAGACCCTGAAATCTGGAGGATATTCTCAAAAAGTAGTAAGGTATATTTGGTAAAACTTTCATCTTCTGGTTCATCCTACATTTGTAGATACACCCTGTGGAAGATAGTGTATCTGACTAGTCCTATCGACTAGTCTCAAGAATGTGTTCCAGGTAAAACAATCATAACTTCTTCCTAGAGTATCAAAATTGAGTGAGACCAGTTTCATTGGATAGAGAATAGTCTGTAGTATTTTTTGTATGAGTTTCAGAATTTTATATCAATCATTTTGTGCAGGGCACGCTATACAAGTGAGATCTCCTGAAAAGGCCAAAAATCAACAAGTTGTGGGGAAGTTACCATAAATTCCACTTGGCACATCCAATTTTGATCAAACCTATGGAATTGCAGAGAAGAAATATCATAGAACTACATAAACTAAATTTTCATACCTAGAAGGGCTGAAACTTGGGAGATACAACAGAAGAAAGATTGTCTAGCAGAACCACCTCAAAATCAAGGTTCAAAAGTGATACTTGGCCAACATGCCACCCAAAAAGGGAACTTCTACACTAAATAAGCCTCCAGACAATCCTACTTGGACTC
>SNQJ01S0190059.1:14114-32259 GCA_010110895.2 Picea sitchensis
AGAAGAAGAAGAAGAAGAAGAAGAAGAAGAAGAAGAAGAAGAAGAAGAATGAATTGGTCTATCAGACCTTAAGAAGGTAAGTGATTACTTGTGATTCTTTAGAATTTTGTTTATGTGCTCGAAAAGAAACTTTCCAATATCACCATACTTTTGTTGAGTTAAGAGTTTAGGAAGGTTGATAGTGTGATAAATATTTTAAAAAATGAGATCTAATATGGGTATAGACTAGAAAATCTAAGAGAAAGTTCTTTTCATCTTCAACATTCTTAGTGTCACAAAGGTAACACACTCTTTCTTCCCATGACGTTTTAGGAATTGACCAACGCCCAGTTTCACTATGGAGCTCGTCAGAATTTGTTCTTATCTTAGAAATGCTTATTTTTTTCTTTACACTTGAATAGATAGATAATTTTGATCTTCTAGATTAGGGTTGATTACATCTTTATAATACCTTAATTTTATTTTTCCCTCTAACTCTTTATCACACCACATTTTCTCCTTAAATTTTGATTTGATGTTTTTTTAATAGTATCTTTATTCTGTAAAATGGTTTCTTCCATCATTCCCTAATATTTTAACCAAGACTGGGCATATTTATTCCATCATCGCTTGAGTCCATGGTGGTTATGACTTGATTTTTAAGATCATGCATTAAACTTAACATTTAATTGGTTAAGAAAGAATAATACAATGTTTGGATTAAATTAATATTCATTATTAGTATAGCCTTTTCACTAGCATTATGTAAGTAGTTAAAAAGATAACATAATAAATCTAGCACTAAGTTGGAGTTCTTTATTTAATTTTTTTATTATTATTAATCCATAAAAGAAACACTTTCTAACCATAATTTTTTTTAATAAGTGGATATTTGAATAAAATTGTAAAGAAATTGAATTTATTTAGAGAAAACAATCTTGAGTCAGTAAGAAGATTGGTTAAGTGTATAAAATCTTAAGTAGGGAGCTCTCAAAAAAGCACAAGTAATAAGTAAATAAGTAATTATTATTATTATTTAGATAAGCCCTCTGATGAAGATATTCATGTAACATAATGCACTGAAATAATAATATCTAACATCAAAATAATAATTAAAAAAAAAACTAAAAACTAAAAGGTAATATATATATATATATATATCAAGAGATCAAATAGACATACAATACATATGTATATAGTTAGAGGTAGATCCAATTAATTCTAATCATGGAAATAGAGGTTGAGAGAATCTCTCAACAACCTCCAACAAATCTCAAACCAATCTCCAATTAGACTCCATCCAAGAACTTTAGAACTCTGCATTGGTATTCAATAATTGTATCTTAGAGGAAAAACATCACTCTACGTAGGATCCCTCTTTGCAATTGTTTGACACAAATCAAATATATTCTTGATTTCTGCAAATTCAATTTAGTTGTTGAAACCATTTGATTTAAAGCCATTTTGGAAATAGATTCTATATCTTGCCACTTATTTTGTTGTTGAAATATTTCAAAGTCATTTGATTTATAAGCTAATTTGGAATTGATGCTAGATGATGTCAGTATTTGTGTGTAATAGATTGGTATTTTCTTTTGTTTGAACTATAGGAAGCTCTGAACACAAACTTTTAAGTTTTTAACATAGGTAGGGTATCTATGATCTTTGGCCTATATTCTCAGCAATAAAGTGGTCTCATTTCTTGAATTTTATATGAAGAATATCATCGAAAGGATATTGAACTGAGATTTGAACGTCTCCCATAGATATGGTGTGAAGGTAGAAACCCATGTTGTATTTTGCGAAGCTAAGTAGAGGATATGTGAAGTTACAACCAAGTTGGGGGCACATTTAATGTGGTCTTATCATGTAGTATTAGATATGTGCTCTCCATTCTAATTTCATGATGAATTATATGCTTCATTAATTTGTAGAGCAATCAGGAACGCTATGTGTCCTCTTATTGTGGTCTAAATAAAGATATTTTAAAGGTAGAGAGGAGACATGAAATGTCTCATTCAACCTTTTTTTTTTTTTTCTTTTTTCTGTGTGGTGGTTTCTTTTATGGCAGAGGAAGGAAGGATTTTGATGAAGAGGTTGGGAGAAGCAAAACAGAGAACTATGCAAAACTAATTTCAGGGCATGCTATGCAAAACTTGTCCATTCTTAGATGAAACCCTATAAGGAGTTCAAGTTCTTATGTAATTAAATGAAAATAAAGGGAAAAAATCATCAAAACTTATTTGAACTTTCCTCTTTTCTTATTGTATTGGATTTTGATTAGAACATAAGACCTTATTACAAACATTGCATTAAAATATTATTTTAAATTGATTGAGATTGAGCTAATCAATCAAATTTATTTATCTATTTTTTTAATTATCTATTTCTATGGAATTTGGTGATATTCAAACTTATTTGTTAATGGTGTTAAGTTATATGTAGTTTAATGAATCTCTACTACATGAAATAACTTATGCTTACTTATTTTCAATTCCCAATACCCTCACCACCACAAGGAAATAACATCCACATTGATTATTCAAGTTCGAAGAAGGCAACATCCGATTTTTCAAAACAAAATAGCTTAACAAACATAGACTAAAGTAAATTAAAATATTTTCCAAAAATGTTAAGTAGAGCGAGAAGAAATAAAAACTTTATGTTTTTCTTTTAATGCAAAAAACTTAATCAAATTTAAGGGGTTCTTTTGTTACTACACATAAATCCATTTTGAATGGATGAGAGTGAATAAGAATAACCACCACTGACATATTTAAAATCACCAACAAATCTTTTTCACTCCAAAGGTCCACAGGATAACCCCACAACAATCAACTACCATAATCTTAAACAAGTTGATGAAGAATGCAAGTTTTTCTTCTTTGGATAAGTGATGTAAATCAATTCATTGAAGTTCCTCAATAACTTTCAAGTACTTACACTGGAGTAAAAGACACCAACATGAAAAAATTTAGTATAAACTTTTTACCTCAATATATTAAGGATTATAACATTAAAGAATGGCAAAGTGCATAGTTTATCAAAATACATAGTAAGACCATCGATATGCACATTATAAACTCATTATAAGAACCAATGGTTCAGTAAGCTACATGCTTCCCATCATAAGAGATATAAGCAAATTCATCAAAAATTGAATGGATATGACCACATACCTTTACAAGCTAATCAATGAGAATTCCTTGCATGCTTGGGGTGTTATCATTCTTTACAATCTCCATGAAATTTACCAAAGGCCTTTTCAATTTGTGACATCGCCTAAAACTATGTGTTTTTTAGTATGAAAACCACTTGCATTGGAAACAAGATCATCTTCTATGAATCAATTAGAAGCTTGTTGTCTAGATTTATTCTCGTCTACTTGCAATTGAATCACAAAAACAACAACTTTATGTAACATACTGTTCTTGCACGCACTGAGCGAACTTCTTATTTGAGGATAGTTGCATGCAAGTGATCCAGGTTATTATACTATTTGTTGTTTTGATTATGATTATGAGATATTGTTGATTTGATGATATGTTATTTTGTTGTATTTACATAGACAAGTGCTATTGACTGGGTTCTCCTAAGTGTGAAAGACTCTGGACATTGAGGATGCATAGGCATCGATGAAACCCCTTGGACTTTGGATCGAGTCAGGGAGTGGACTGTTAGGGCTTGAATGTTGTTGATGTGACATATGTACATATGATTAGCTGTTATGATGATTGATTATTATTGCTGACATGATTCATTGATGGATGTAGGCTGATAATAGCTTGCCGACCAGACTCACATTTGGAATAGAGGGGTCATGCACGACAACGAGAGACATTGAGGGAGAGGTGTGGCAGCAACCCTACCACAGCCTACTACCACTCTCGTCGTGGCTCAAACTATAGGTTAATGATTATCTAGTTCGAGAAGACCCACAATGTCGTGAGGTAAAACTATGACACTCGCTCATGATGATTCTAAGGGGCACGCAATAAGGCAGGGGCCTTATTCCTTATAGGACCTTAGTCTCCAACAAGATCACCTAGTGGAGTATTGAATCCAGGGGTTTGACGTCTACCAAATTCAGTCAAGAGGTGAATGCCCCCCTTGGATCACATAGTGTGTATTGAAGGGCACATTGCGCAAAGAAAATGGAAAGAGGCGAGTGGCACCCTTGGAGCACGTAGTGCATCTTGAAGGGTACGTCGCGCAAAGAAAATGAAAGGAGGCGAGTGGCACCATTAGAGCACGTAGTGCGTCCTGAAGAGAACATCACAATTTTAACTATGATAAGTTAATAAACCTAGTGCCTAGAAAATTATCCCTCCTTAGGACCTCGTCGGCCTTAAAATGAATGGCGTGATAAGTAAAGTTCAATAAGAATTTTTCCCTTAAAAATTGTCACCCAGACTAGGGAAATTAAAACCTAGGTCTAATTAGAACATGTGGATAAAGAAAAACAAATAAAACATATAACAAGAAGGGGGGTAAGAAATTCAAACTTAATTATTAAAATAAAATAAAAATTGTAATGTAGGATTAAATTTATTAAAAGGGTAAATAGTTGTTTTTATCTACAATTGCTAAATTGATTTTAGTTCAAAAGGAAAAAGGGTAAATGGATGTTTTTACCTACACTTGCTAAATCAATTTTTTTAATTAAAAAGGAAAAAGGGGGAAACTTAAAGAAAAAGGGAAACTTAAAGAAAAAGATGAATGTCTAACTTAGTAAGGAATCTTGCCTTTGGAACTTTCTATTTATGAACTCAACAAGGAATTAAGTAAGACGTAAGTCATTTAAGAATTGTAAGGGAATTTTGGGACACCGAGGAGTGTTTTTAGGAATGTTTTTTAGGTGGATGAGGGAAATAGGAATATTTAATTAATTAATAAATTTGATTTTCTGGTGCAACTAGGGGATCGGGCGACATGTGTATGGGGTGTTTTTTTTCGAAATTAATTAAATGAAAGGGGAATCTAATGAGGTTTTTGGGAAACTAATGACTAAGGAAACTCTATAAAAAGGATGGCAGAGGAAGAGTGTGGGACAAATATGGCTTGTGTAACGTTACACTGCTGAAATTTTGTCTTGACTAAACTTTCTCTTGTGGGAGTTGGGATACCCAACTCGGGTAACGCATGGTAGCTCAACCTTGCGAGGCAAGTTGGGTGCTAGCATTCTCTGGTGTTGTGTGTGTGGCCTCTTTGTGGCTCGGGGGGCTCAGGGGGAATAAGATTACCCCTAACATTGGTTGGGAGGTACCGGTGAAGTCACATCAGTTGGCAAGCGGGAGCTAAATGGAGCGCGCATGCGACATTGAATTTAGAGCATTCGCATTTGGCTAAGGTGCACCTATTTAAGTTGTTACTTTCAATGGAATTTAATTTACACTTGTTTAGTTTACTGTACTTGGATGAATATTTCATTTCCATGAGCTTTCCTTGCACATGCATTTCTACGGTAATTGTAATCCCTTTGTCCCTTGATTCATTCAGTAAAAACCCTTGCTATCCACAATACCCTTTATTTCAGAGTTGTTGTCTATTTGCGCATGGCTGGAATGAGCCTTAGACTCAAAACCTTTCCCGCGCTCTTGCATCTCATGCCTATGTTCCTTGATCCTTTAAGTTATTAGTTTGTTCTTGAGCAATCAACCAAGAGCCGAATTGACTGTCTTTCACTCCGGTGTTAAAGATTTAGATTCAAATGATTTTCTTTTCTGTGCATGGATAAAAAGCATAGGATCATTCCTCTTCCAAGTGTTTATTTGCAGCGAGTTCCTCTGCGTTGTCCCTTGAGTTTTAATCTCGACACCCTCTCTTTTTACTTGAGTTTTCACCATGCGTTTACACCTTGTTTTAACCCTCACTTTACCCAGTGTTTCCACTTCATTGCATTCTAGATCTCTAATGATTGTGTGATGACTGTGTGGGTAGTACTTGTAGTGCACATGCTCTATCATTGTTAGACAAGATATTTATTGTTATTGTTATTGATATTTATTGTTATTTTAGAAAAGATATTTATTGTTCGAGCAATGGTTCCGAGAGAGGTATCTATCGAAGGAATTCATTGAGCGTCAGCACAACAAGCTCAACACCTTGCGATAGGGTGGTCGTACGGTGCTCGAGTACAAGGCCCATTTTATGGAGCTACTTTGGTATGCTCTGCACCTGAATACCGAGAAACTTAAGGTCAACAGGTTCTTGTTTGGACTTAATGTCAGCATTCAGGAAAAGGTTAGGATTTTGATGCCCCAAAACATGCATGATATTGTTCATAAGGCCCTCATAGCAGAGGAGGATCTTATCAATGGGGTTCAGAGAAGGAATCCAGTGAGACTAGTAGGGAAGGTGTCATCTGGTGTGCAACAACATCAACCACCAGCTAGACATTCACCAGGATATCATGGCTTCTAGAGAGGATCCACTTTCACTACACCTCGGGGAGCAGTGCCTCAACAACAAACTCCTTATCGAGTACCACAACACCAGCATCAGCGTCGATTGCAACAACAATAGTTTAGGCATGTTCAGTAGAATAGATCAGGGTTCCAGGCCATAGGGCCGCTAGCTTCAGGTACTATGAGTATTGTACCGATGAAAGGGTGTTGGACATGTGGGGAGCCACATTACAAGTGTGACTGCCCATTGGAGAGGACTAGAGCATCTAGATCTGCTAGACCCACTACCATGGGAGATTTGGGAAAGGCCCATCGGATTCATGCAGCAGTGAATAACTACTAGGCAGAGCACCATTCAAATTTTCTTGATACGTCAGGTATCCTCGCTGACCAGGCCCTTAGTATTTTGATAGATCTAGGTTCTATAGAGAGTTTCATTTCTGGGGCGGTGCTAAGAATAATTAAGGTAAAGGAAATCAAACAGGATGATTTTAGCTTTGTCGAAATGGCTTCGAGAGCCAAACAGAAGGTTGGAGGGAAGGTTATGGGCTATAGACTTAACCTGGGAGAGTTTGTCACTAGGTCCAACCTATACGTCACGATGTTAGGATCTTATGATGGCATGATCAGTATGGACTAGATGGAATCGCATGAGGTGATACTCAACTGTAATACAAAACGATTGAGCTTGGTTGATGATGAGGGGCATAGACGCGTGATTGTAGGTCGAAACTAGGGAGTTTCCTTGAGGTTCATCTCTTCCTTGCAGCTATGAAAGAGCATGTTCAAGGGATGTAAGATTTATGCGATCCTTGAGTTAAAAGAGAAGCGAATAGCGCAAGGTATAGAACACATTCCAGTGGTGAGAGAGTTTGTGGACATATTCCATGAGGAGTTACCTGGGATTCCATAGGAGAGGGAATTATAATTTACCATAGACCTAAAATCGGGGACTGAACCGATAGCAAGAATGCCTTATTGGATGTCGACCTCGGAGTTACAGGAGTTGAAAATGCAATTGAAGGATTTGTTGGACCTAAGACTTATACGCCCAAGTGTGTCACCATGGGGTGTGCATGTTATCTTCATATGGAAGAAGGATCGATCATGGAGACTTTGCATTGACTATCATCAACTGAACAAGGCAACAATCAAGAATCAATATCTGTTGCCAAGGATTGATGATTTATTTTATCACATGAAGGGTGCGATGGTGTTTTCAAAGATTGACTTGAGATCAAGGTATCACCAGTTACGGAGCGAGGAATACATCCCTAAGATAGCCTTTAAGATGAGGTTTGGACATTACAAGTTTATTGTTTTACCATTTGGACTAATGAACTCCCCAGGGGTATTTATGAGTTTGATGAATGGGGTGTTTCCCAAATACTTGGACAATTTTGTCCAAGTGTTCATTGACAATATTTTGATTTACTCTCGGACGATGGAGGAGCATGATGAACAATTGTGCATGTTACTACTATATCTATGAGAAAACAAATTGTATGGAAAGTTATCTACATGCTTGTTTTGTCAATCGAATATTCACTACTTAGGCCATGTCATCTCCGACGAAGGTATCATTGTGGATCCAACAAAGGTCGAGGCTATTATGGAATGGCATGTGCCGATGAATTTCTCAGAAGTGAGTAGCTTTATGGGTTTAGCAAGATACTATTGATGGTTTGTCGAGGGTTTTTCGAAGATAGAAAATACGATCATGGAATTGCAGAAGAAGAACAAGAAGTTTGTTTGAACCGAGAAATGCGTAAAATCATTTTGGAGGCTCAAGGAGTTGTTGAAAACAACACCGATACTAAAGGTCCTTGACATTGACGTGGACTTCTTGGTATGCACTGATGCATCCAAGGAAGGCTTAGGCAGAGTCTTATTGCAAGATGATCGAGTGATTGCTTACATCTCAAGAATGTTGAGAAGGCATGAGGAGAACTATGCAATGCACGATTTGGATTTGTTATCCATTATATATACTTTGAGAGTTTGGAGACACTACCTTATTGGACAGAAATTTGAACTAAAAAATGGACCACTGTGGACCACAACACATATTTACGCAAAGAAACTTGAATGTGCGATAACGATGTTGGTTGGAATTGCTTAGCGAGTATGATTTCAAGATTACTTACATAAAGGGAATGGTGAACAGAGTGGCAGATGCATTGAGTCGGAGACCACGCATATTTTCGGTGATGCCTCTTCAAACGAATCTTCGTGAAAAGATTCTAACTTTATAGCATGATGATGACTGGTATAAGGAGGTAAAGGATTTTATATGAGAAAACACAATGATGGTACCAAAATTTGAGGGATTTATTGTGGACAATGGTGGATTATTGAGATTTAGAGGTTGAATTTACATGCCACCCAATGACGAGTTGAGAAGTTTGATCCTAAATGACGCTCATAGAGAAGTGTACATGGCTCATCCTAGAGTCACGAAGATGAGGGTAGACCTTAAACCCTTATTCTTATGGAAATGAATGAAGGAAGACATAGTCAACTAAGTGGCCAGATGTCTAGAATGTCAGAAGGTGAAGGCTGAACATAGACATCTCGCATGACTAATACAACCACATGCTCTTCCGAAATCGAAATGGGACGTCATTTCGATGGATTTCATTGTTGTATTTCCACTAACAGATGGGATATAGGACTCAATTTTTGTGGTAGTCCACACTCTGAACAAGAGTGCTCGTTTTATTCCTATGTGTATGATGTATCAAGCAACTGACATAGCTAGAGTTTTCATCAGTGAGATTGTGAGGCTGCATGGCGTTCCTAAGAGGATTATATACAATAGAGGATCGATGTTTACAAGACGATTTTGGACTAGTTTCCAAGACCCAACTTAACTTTAGTACTACGTATCACCCGGAGATAGACAGGCAGACTGAACGAAAAAACCAAATCTTGGAGCACATGTTGTGTATGTACATTATGGACCAACAAAAGCGTTGGGAAGAATTATTTCCACTGGCAGAATTTGCATATAACAACAATTATCAAAGCACCATTAAGATGGCGCCTTTCGAGTTTCTTTACGGGCGACCATGTCGGACGCCTTTTCATTGGGATCGGCTTGAGGATAGGGTCCTGGTGGGACCGTAAGAGATCCAAGAAATGGAAGATCAAATGCAAACAATAAGACAATGGATCAAGGAAGCACAGGATCGACATAAGAGTTATGTCGATGTGCATCGTGTCGATCGTAGTTATGAAGTTGGCGATCGAGTCTTCTTGCGAGTGAAACAAAATAAGAGTTCAATCAAGTTTGGGAAGGGTGCTAAACTCTCTCCCAGGTTCATGAGACCTTTAGAGATTGTGGAAAGGAAGGGAGCCATGGCCTATCGACTATACTTGCCTGATTCTTTGAGGCATATGCACGATGTTTTTCACATATATGTTTTGAGACATTATGTTAGTGATCCTATACATGTTATTGACATGAGTTCCTTCCAGGTATCTGATGAGGGTGCACTCACAGTAGAGCCAATTAGCATGCTGGAGTATTTCATTCGAAAACTACGATGCCGAACAGTAGATCATGTCAATGTCTAGTGGGACAACTATAGTCCACACTTGATGACCTGTGAGGACACATATGATATGCATCAAAAGTTTCCATTTTTTTTTATAGATAGATTTATTATATTGTGATACACTTTATTTCGGAACTTATATACTGTGAAACTTCGGGATGAAGTTTAAAACAAGAGGGGGTGTATGTAACATCCCGCTCTTGCACACACTGAGTGGACTTATTGATGCAGGAGCATCTCTCAACGTCAGCCAGCTAGCCAGCCAGCCACGCCAACGAATTCAAATCACACGCTAAGAGAGAGGCGCAGCCTCATTTAAATCTGAATTCAATGTAACTTTAATGCTCAGGTTGTTGAACCAGGAAGTCATGCCTTTGCACAGGCTGTAGATAAGATCGGCCTTAAATGTTTGTATGGCTGAGATATAGATCTGATAGTGGACTAGACATCCCATTCAATGCAATTAAATAGGGTAGGTAGGTTGGGGGGAAGAGCTCTAAGAGCCCCCTCAGGTAAAAGAGATTTAGAGTATCTCATTTGGTAGGAAGTTGAGAGAGAGTTCTGCGTATAGAGAGAAGAAGAGGGAAGAGCCGAGACCTTGTTACAGACAATGCTCAGGAACACATTGTAAATACAAGCATTTGCCATATTTAATACAAAGAGAATTTTTTCCTTCATTATTCTGTGTTGAATGGATGTCTGTGAGTGTTCCATTGTATGCTATGAATGTATGCTGTTATCATTCATTTGCCGGAGTGTGTTTGATTTCAGATGAAGGTCTTTGAGGCTTCACACCAGGAGGGTGTGACAGAACGTTGCGGGTTCTGATAGCCATGCACAGAGGATGCATTTCTGAACACTGCAGGTTCAGACAAAGACGTGCTGCAGCACAGGAACTAGAGTCAACAACTTAGGAGAAATACCTCAAGGTTGTTGAATACCTTAGAAGGAAAGACTATGTATGAGAGAACACAGTTGCAGACAGAAGCTCTGAGGAGTTCTGTGAAGCTCTGCCAAGTGGGTATTGAGCATAGGCATAGGGTGCTGAAGAAGAACTCTACTGTGAGTTCAGAAGAAACAGAATCACTGAGGATTCTGAGAGCTCTCCCAGGTGGGCATTGAGCAGGTGCATAGGTGCACAGAAGGAGATAAAACTGCTGAACGTTCTGGGCTAAGATACTCTACTAGGTGGGCATTTGAGTCATTGTGCAGAAAGGCATAGGGAAGAGAAGAGAACTCTTTGAGTTCTGGAATTCAGAGGAAGAATCCACTGAACGATCTTCACAGGGTTGTTGAACACCCTGAAAAGGCTCAGCAAGAGGGTGCTGGAGCAGAAGGATAGCCAGGAGGGCATTATATTCTCCATCTCCAGAAGAAGGAAGGAAGACAAAGTCCCTTAGGGGTCTGAGCGTGTGAGAATCTCAGGAGACACAGCACTGTGGGTGTGTGAAGACTCTGCAGAGTGCAGTAGTCAAAGAATCCTTTGAGGATTCAGAAGCAAACCTCAAGAGGAACAACGTTTTCATACGCGGAGGCGAACTCGAAGTGAGAGCTCGCCGGAGAAAACAAACAAAGGTTGAGGCCTTTGGAAATTCGAAATTTCTCCCAAGGTTGGGAAGAAAGTGCGTAAATCTTAGGAGAGAGCACAGTAGCCGTCAGATCGGTTGAAGAAGAAGTGCTAGACCGTCAGTTTTCACATCCAGGAAGGCACACAGGAGAAGAGAACAGGAGAAATGATCTGAGCTGTCATATCTGGAGCAAATTTATCGTCAGTCGTCAAATTGAATAGGAGCTACATGAGGATTACCTTCATGGATAGGAGGTGGAATATCCCGACGAGGGCGTGGCCATCGGGATATCTCATATTGGGATATCGGAGATCTCGAAGACAAGAGATCATGGATTTCAATGGGAAAAGTCCCGGAAACGATCTGAGCCTTCCGTTTTTGGGGACACGTGGACAAGATCGAAAGTCCATCGACGTATCGGAGATCGAGGTTTCACGAGTCCTCGAGACAAGGTACCCAGGACACTTGGAGTCGCGAAATCGCGAGGGGAGATCAGAACCGTCCATCTTGAGGAGGACGCATGGAAGCAATCAGAGTCATCGGGGAAAGTCCCAACAAGAAGTCGTTTATCGGCGTTTTGGCCATCGGGACTCACACAGGTAAGTGCTTTTGGTTTGGTGTATGGTGAAGTCCGAGGATTAATCTGGACCGTCCATCCATTTGGGACGCCTGTCGGAGATCCGAAGAAAGTCGGGGATCAGCATATCGGGGATTCTGTGGACACGAAATCTTTGCATTTCGGAATCGCAAACCCCGAAACCCCGAAAGGAGGGAAGAGCCATTGTGGGCCAGCTGTCAGCGTATTGGATAAGGAGGAAAGCTCCGTTGTGTGGGGGCCACTTATCAGCACAGCGGAGAATCRAKATTTGAAGGATCRGGAATCCCGTGAGCCAATGCATTGCGGCATTGAAAATCTCAAAACCCCAATAAGAGACAAGACTGTGGTCACGGGGAGAATGGTCATATTGGCCAGGAGCCTAGCCAGGGGAGCTAGTGCGTAAAGAGCGCATCGAGATTCGAGGAATCGCGAATCCTGAGGGCATCTGTATTTGGAAATTGGAAAGTCCGAAACCCCGACGAGGAGGTATGGCTGTGGTCATATAGGGGGAGGTCACGTGGACCACGAGCTTAGCGTGGAGGGCTAACGTAAGTTGGAGTACATCGGGATTTTGAAGCCCAAAACCCCGAAAGAAGTATAAGGCTGCAGTCTTATGAATTAGCGGTCACATGGACCAGAGTACAGCCAGGAGGGATAACGCGTAAAAGGCGTGCATCGGTGAATTGGCTCATCGGTGATCGGGAGTTCGAGGGGACAGAGGTTCRTGACATTGAGGATCGTGAAACCCCGAATCYCGATAAGGTGATAAGGCTGCGGTCTTATGAGAACTAGTCACATGGACTAGAGAGTCTAGCCAGGAAGGGGCTAAGGCCGGAAGAGAGTTTATCAGAGATCGGGGAATCAAGAGTACAGGAACTCTTAACAGCGGAAAGGAMGAAACCCCAAAAACCCCAAAATTAAGATCGGGAAAAGTCACAGGCGCGTGCAGAGGCCGTGAYAGGGAGAAAGAAGGACCTGTGGACCGGGTTTTTCACAGGGATTCCATTGGGAGTCCAAAGAGATAATTCGACTCGAAGAGGGGATTAGAGAGATCCTGTGAGCGGGTGTCAGAGGTTGCTCGCACCTGCGTCAAGTAGTATCAGAGCTTATTTTTTGTCTGTATATTTCAGGCAAGAGAGGGAAGAGATAAAGAGCACTCTGATACACATCAAGTTGTATCAGAGTAGGAAATTCATCTGTATATTTCAGGTGAAAGAAGATAGTGTTTCTGAGGACTCTGTAAAGATTGTTTGCAAATAGGCAACAATCAAGTAAATAGTCGGCAGGACTGCAGGATGAAGCTCGTAGAACTCTTAGTGCGGAGTGACAGCAGTAGGTTTGCTAGAAGAGAAGACAGAGATAGCAAGATGGCTACTGAAGATCGTAGATCTGCTGGGAGGAAAAACTCAGAGTCGTGGAGTCAAGAGGACATAGATGAAAAGCTCACTAATATAAGAGTGGAGATGGAAAGGATTGCATTGAAGATGCAGCTGAACGCGAGGATAGATGAGCTCGAATTGAAGCTGCGGCAGGATAAGAAGCTGAGATGGGTGTATGAGTGGCCCATGAAGAAGGCAAAAGCGAAGTGTCCAGTCAAGGATTTGATGCTCAGAGGCCAGTGCAGGCTGTTAAAAAGATGGTTGAGGTATGCTGAAAACCTCAAGGCCACAGAGGAAAAGATGATTTATGTCTGTGAGCTAGAGACTGGAAAATTTCTCGGGGAAGAGAATGAATTGGGATCAGCTAAGGATCTCAAGAACTGCCAGGAGGGCAGAGAAGAAAATCCAGTTTGCCAGGTGGGCAACAAAATGAGATGGTTGTGGGGTCTCATGGACTGTCATGAGGACAGACAGGGAATTTCACATTGCTAGCTGGGCAATGAATTGAGGTCGTTGCGGGATCTCATAGACTGCCAGGAGGGCAGCGGAAGCATCTCGGATTGCCAGGTGGGCAGAGATGAAAGTTCGAGACTATCTGAAAGTCTCATGGACTCGAAGGTGAGTTCAATTCATCAAGGGTTGCTAATAAAGATGGGATCGGTTGATCTCATAGTCCGCCAGGAGAGCAACGGAAGCATCCCATATTGCTAGGTGGGAAGGGATGAGCAGGTGAGTTGGAATCAGCCAGAGGAGATGACCGAGTAGATGAGACTGTCTGAGGGTCTCATAAATTCAGAGATGAGTTTGGATCAACATGTGCAGCTGACAGAAGAGAAGGATCTGAGGGATCTTCTAATGATTAGGGGAATTGGAGTATTCCTACCATTTTCCCAGGAGGAGGCAGAAATCTGTGTTGCAGATGCAACAACAGTAGAAGAATAGTCGGTTGAGACTGTCAAAGAGGAATTGGAGCAGGTGTTTGAGACTGCCCAAGCAGAAGCAAAAGGAAAGGAATATGAGCATTCTGAGGAGTGTCTCAACACTTTCAACTAGAAAGCTGAGGGAGCTGTAGCACTGAAGCTGACAACAGAAGAAGCAGAAGAGGATGACGAGCATTCTGAGGAATCGCTCAACATTTTCAGCCAAGAAGCTAAAGAGACTGCAACATGGGAGTTTGTAGCAGAAGAAGAAGAAGAGGCAGACAACATTAGTTTGGCTGGTCTGTATGACCAAATTGAAGCCCTGGAAGAGAGGGTAAAAGTGCAGAGTGTGCACATCCAACAGGTGAAGTTGGAAACTGATGAAGGAGGCATGGGAGATCATGATGATCTTCTCATGTGCCAAAAATTTTTGCAGCTGAGGAGACTGCATGAGCAGGACCAGCCATGGGAGAATTTGGACGAAGTGATCAAAGAGATCATGGAGATGATGATCCAATCAGTAGACACTGTCAGCAAAGAGAGGCTGAATAGGAAAAAGGAAGCAGCAACAGCAGCAGAATGGAGTAGATGGGCAACTCCAGATATTTGTTTGGGATCTAGGAGGATTTCCAACAGCTGAGAGGGGAAGCTCATGAGTAGGAGCTCATGAATTTTGTAGCTAATGAGTTTGATGCAGGAGCATCTCTCCACGTCAGCCAGCCAGCCAGCCAACCACACCAGCGAATTCAAATCGCACGCTAAGAGAGAGGTGCAGCCTCATTTAAATCTGAATTCAATGTAACTTTAATGCTTAGGCTGTTGAGCTAGGAAGCCGTGCCTTTACGCAGGCTGTAGATAAGATCGGCCTTAAATTTTTGTATGGATGAGATCTAGATCCGATAGCGGACTAGATATCCCATTCAATGCAATTGCATAGGGTAGGTAGGTTGGAGGGAAGAGCTCTAAGAGCCCCCTCAGGTAAAAGAGACTTAGAGTATCTCATTTGGTAGGATGTTGAGAGAGAGTTCTGCGTATAGAGAGCAGAAGAGGGAAGAGTCGAGACCTTGTTATAGGCCGTGCTCAGGAACACATTGTAAATATAGGCATTTTCCATATTTAATACAAAGAGTAGTTTTTCCTGCATTATTCTGTGTTGAATGGATATCTGTGAGTGTTCCATTGTATGCTATGAATGTATGATGTTATCATTCATTTGAAGGAGTGTGTTTGATTTTAGGTGAAGGTCTTTGAGGCTTCACACCAGGAGGGTGTGACAAAACGCTGCGGGTTTTGATAGCCGTGCACAGAGGATGCATTTCTGAACATTGCAGGTTCATACAAAGACGTGCTGCGACACAGGAACTGGAGTCAATAGATTAGGAGAAACACCTCAAGGTTGTTGAATACCTTAGGAGGCAAGACTGTGTATGAGAGAACACAGTTGCAGACAGAAGCTATGAGGAGTTATGTGAAGCTCTGCCAAGTGGGCATTGAGCACAGGCACAGGGTGCTGAAGAAGAACTCTGTTGTGAGTTTAGAAGAAACAGAATCATTGAGGATTCTGAGAGCTCTGCCATGTGGGCATTGAGCGGGTGCATAGGTGCATAGAAGGAGACATAATTATTGAACATTCTGGGCTAAGATACTCTGCCAGGTGGGCATTTGAGTCATTGTGCAGATAGGCACAGGGAAGAGAAGAGAACTCTTTGAGTTCTCGAATTCAGAGGAAGAATCCACTGAAGGATCTTCACAGGGTTGTTGAACACCCTGAAAAGGCTCAACAAGAGGGTGTTGGAGCAGAAGGATAGCCAGGAGGGCATTATATTCTCCATCTGCAGTAGAAGGAAGGAAGACAAAGTCCCTTAGGGGTCTAAGCATGTGAGAAGCTCAGGAGAGACAACACTGTGGGTGTGTGAAGACTCTGCAGAGTGTAGTAGTCAAAGAATCCTTTGAGGATTCAGAAGCAAATCTCAAGAGGAACAACGTTTTCATACGCGGAGGCGAACTCGAAGTCGAGAGCTCGTAGGAGGAAACAGGCAAAGGTTGAGACCTTTGGAATTCAAAATTTCTCCTAAGGTTGGGAAGAAAGTGCGCAAAGCTTAGGAGAGAGCACAGTAGCCGTCAGATCGGCTGAAGAAGAAGATCTGGACCGTCGATTTTCACGTCCAGGAAGGCGCACAGGAGAAGCGCACAGCAGAAATGATCTGAGCCGTCAAATCTGGAGCAAATTTCCCATCAGCCGTCAGATTGGATAGGAGCTGCATGAGGTTTACCTTCGTGGATAGGAGGCGAAAAATACCCACAAGGGCATGGCCATCAGGATATCTCATATTGGGATATCGGAGATCTCGAAGACAAGAGATCAGGGATTTCAATGGGAAAAGTCCCGGAAACGATCTGAGCCTTCCGTTTTTGGGGACACGTGGACAAGATCGAAAGTCCATCGACGTATCAGAGATCGAGGTTTCACGAGTCCTCGAGACAAGGTACCCCGGACACTTGGAGTCGCGAAATCGCGAGGGGAGATCAGAACCGTCCATCTTGAGGAGGACGCGTGGAAGCAATCAGAGTCATCAGGGAAAGTCCCAACAAGAAGTCGTTTATCGGCGTTTTGGCCATCGGGACTCACACAGGTAAGTGTTTTTGGTTTGGTGTTTGGTGAAGTCCGAGGATTAATCTGGACCGTCCATTCATTTGGGACGCCTGTCGGAGATCCGAAGAAAGTCGGGGATCAGCATATCGGGGATTCTGTGGACACGAAATCTTTGCATTTCGGAATCGCAAACCCCGAAACCCCGAAAGGAGGGAAGAGCCATTGTGGGCCAGCTGTCAGCGTATTGGATAAGGAGGAAAGCTCCGTTGTGTGGGGGCCACTTATCAGCACAGCGGAGAATCGAGATTTGAAGGATCAGGAATCCCGTGAGCCAATGCATTGCGGCATTGAAAATCTCAAAACCCCAATAAGAGACAAGACTGTGGTCACGGGGAGAATGGTCATATTGGCCAGGAGCCTAGCCAGGGGAGCTAGTGCGTAAAGAGCGCATCGAGATTCGAGGAATCGCGAATCCTGAGGGCATCTGTATTTGGAAATTGGAAAGTCCGAAACCCCGACGAGGAGGTATGGCTGTGGTCATATAGGGGGAGGTCACGTGGACCACGAGCTTAGCGTGGAGGGCTAACGTAAGTTGGAGTACATCGGGATTTTGAAGCCCAAAACCCCGAAAGAAGTATAAGGCTGCAGTCTTATGAATTAGCGGTCACATGGACCAGAGTACAGCCAGGAGGGATAACGCGTAAAAGGCGTGCATCGGTGAATTGGCTCATCGGTGATCGGGAGTTCGAGGGGACAGAGGTTCGTGACATTGAGGATCGTGAAACCCCGAATCCCGATAAGGTGATAAGGCTGCGGTCTTATGAGAACTAGTCACATGGACTAGAGAGTCTAGCCAGGAAGGGGCTAAGGCCGGAAGAGAGTTTATCAGAGATCGGGGAATCAAGAGTACAGGAACTCTTAACAGCGGAAAGGACGAAACCCCAAAAACCCCAAAATTAAGATCGGGAAAAGTCACAGGCGCGTGCAGAGGCCGTGACAGGGAGAAAGAAGGACCTGTGGACCGGGTTTTTCACAGGGATTCCATTGGGAGTCCAAAGAGATAATTCGACTCGAAGAGGGGATTAGAGAGATCCTGTGAGCGGGTGTCAGAGGTTGCTCGCACCTGCGTCAAGTAGTATCA
>SNQJ01S0190059.1:32269-44303 GCA_010110895.2 Picea sitchensis
AGGGAGAAAGAAGGACCTGTGGACCGGGTTTTTCACAGGGATTCCATTGGGAGTCCAAAGAGATAATTCGACTCGAAGAGGGGATTAGAGAGATCCTGTGAGCGGGTGTCAGAGGTTGCTCGCACCTGCGTCAAGTAGTATCAGAGCTTATTTTTTGTCTGTATATTTCAGGCAAGAGAGGGAAGAGATAAAGAGCACTCTGATACACATCAAGTTGTATCAGAGTAGGAAATTCATCTGTATATTTCAGGTGAAAGAAGATAGTGTTTCTGAGGACTCTGTAAAGATTGTTTGCAAATAGGCAACAATCAAGTAAATAGTCGGCAGGACTGCAGGATGAAGCTCGTAGAACTCTTAGTGCGGAGTGACAGCAGTAGGTTTGCTAGAAGAGAAGACAGAGATAGCAAGATGGCTACTGAAGATCGTAGATCTGCTGGGAGGAAAAACTCAGAGTCGTGGAGTCAAGAGGACATAGATGAAAAGCTCACTAATATAAGAGTGGAGATGGAAAGGATTGCATTGAAGATGCAGCTGAACGCGAGGATAGATGAGCTCGAATTGAAGCTGCGGCAGGATAAGAAGCTGAGATGGGTGTATGAGTGGCCCATGAAGAAGGCAAAAGCGAAGTGTCCAGTCAAGGATTTGATGCTCAGAGGCCAGTGCAGGCTGTTAAAAAGATGGTTGAGGTATGCTGAAAACCTCAAGGCCACAGAGGAAAAGATGATTTATGTCTGTGAGCTAGAGACTGGAAAATTTCTCGGGGAAGAGAATGAATTGGGATCAGCTAAGGATCTCAAGAACTGCCAGGAGGGCAGAGAAGAAAATCCAGTTTGCCAGGTGGGCAACAAAATGAGATGGTTGTGGGGTCTCATGGACTGTCATGAGGACAGACAGGGAATTTCACATTGCTAGCTGGGCAATGAATTGAGGTCGTTGCGGGATCTCATAGACTGCCAGGAGGGCAGCGGAAGCATCTCGGATTGCCAGGTGGGCAGAGATGAAAGTTCGAGACTATCTGAAAGTCTCATGGACTCGAAGGTGAGTTCAATTCATCAAGGGTTGCTAATAAAGATGGGATCGGTTGATCTCATAGTCTGCCAGGAGAGCAACGGAAGCATCCCATATTTCTAGGTGGGAAGGGATGAGCAAGTGAGCTAGAATCAGCCAGAGGACATGACCGAGCAGATGAGACTGTCTGAGGGTCTCATAAATTCGGAGATGAGTTTGGATCAGCATGTGCAGCTAACAGAAGAGAAGGATCTGAGGGATCTTCTAATGATTAGGGGAATTGGAGTATTCCTACCATTTTCCCAGGAGGAGGCAGAAATCTATGTTGCAGATGCAGCAACAGTAGAAGAACAGTCGGTTGAGACTATCAAAGAGGAATTGGAGCAGGTGTTTGAGACTGCCCAAGCAGAAGCAGACGGAAAGGAAGATGAGCATTTTGAGGAGTGTCTCAACACTTTCAACTAGAAATCTGAGGAAGCTGTAGCGCTGAAGCTGACAGCAGAAGAAGCAGAAGCGGATGACAAGCATTCTGAGGAATGGCTCAACATTTTCAGCCAAGAAGCTGAAGAGACTACAACATGGGAGTTTGCAGCAGTAGAAGGAGAAGAGGCAGACAACATTAGTTTGGCTAGTCTGTATGACCAAATTGAATCCCTGGAAAAGAGGGTGAAAGTGCAGAGTGTGCACATCCAACAGGTGAAGTTGGAAACTGATGAAGGAGGCATGGGAGATCATGATGATCTTCTCATGTGCCAAAATTTTTTGCAGCTGAGGAGACTGAATGAGCAGGACCAGCCATGGAAGCAGCTGGACGAAGTGATTGAAGAGATCATGGAGCTTATGATCCGATCAGCAGACACTGTCAGCAAAGAGAGGCTGAACAGGAAGAAGGAAGCAGCAGCAGAAAGGAGTATATGGGAAGCTCCAGATATTTGTTTTTGATCTAGGAGGATTTACAACAACTAAGAGGGGAAGCTCATGAGCAGGAGCTCATGAATTTTGCAGCTAAGGATTTTGATGCAGGAGCATCTCTCCACGTCATCCAGCCAGCCAGCCAGCCATGCCAGCGAATTCAAATCGCACGCTAAGAGAGAGGTGCNGTTGAGCTAGGAATTCGTGCCTTTGCGCAGGCTGTAGATAAGATCGGCCTTAAATGTTTGTATGGATGAGATCTAGATCTGATAGCGGACTAGACAACCCATTCAATGCAATTGCATAGGGTAGGTAGGTTGGAGGGAAGAGCTCTAAGATCCCCCTCGGGTAAAAGAGATTTAGAGTATCTCATTTGGTAGGAAGTTGAGAGAGAGTTCTACGTATAGAGAGCAGAAGAGGGAAGAGCCGAGNNTTAATACAAAAAGCAGTTTTTCCTGCATTATTCTGTGTTGAATGGATGTCTGTGAGTGTTCCATTGTATGCTATGAATGTATGCTGTTATCATTCATTTGCAGGAGTGTGTTTGATTTCAGGTGAAGGTCTTTGAGGCTTCACACTAGGAGGGTGTGATAGAACACTGCGGGTTCTGATAGCCGTGCATAGAGGATGCATTTCTGAACACTGCGGGTTCAGACAAAGACGTGTTGCGGCACAGGAACTGGAATCAACAGCTTAGGAGAAAGACCTCAAGGTTGTTCAATACCTTAGGAGGCAAGACTGTGTATGAGAGAACACAGTTCAGACAGAAGCTCTGAGGAGTTCTGTGAAGCTCTGTCAAGTGGGAATTGAGCACAAGCACAGATGGCTGAAGAAGAACTCTGCTGTGAGTTCAGAAGAAATAGAATCACTGAGGATTCTGAGAGCTCTTCCAGGTGGGCATTGAGCGGGTGCATAGGTGCATAGAAGGAGACAGAACTGCTGAACATTCTGGGCTAAGATACTCTGCCAGGTGGGCATTTGAGTCATTGTGTAGATAGGCACAGAGAAGAGAAGAGAACTCTTTGAGTTCTGGAATTTAGAGGAAGAATCCACTGAAGGTTCTTCACAGGGTTGCTGAACACCCTGAAAAGGCTCAGGAAGAGGGTGCTGGAGCAGAAGGATAGCCAGGAGGCCATTATATTCTCCATTTGCAGGAGAAGGAAGGAAGACAAAGTCCCTTAGGGGTCTAAGCGTGTGAGAAGCTCAGGAGAGACAACACTGTGGGTGCGTGAAGACTCTGCAGAGTGCAATAGTCAAAGAATCCTTTGAGGATTCAGAGGCAAAGCTCAAGAGGAACAATGTTTTCATACGCAGAGGCAAACTCGAAGTCGAGAGCTCGTAGAAGGAAACAGACAAAGGTTGAGGCCTTTGGAAATTCGAAATTTCTCCTAAGGTTGGGAAGAAAGTGCGCAAAGCTTGGGAGAGAGCACAGTAGCCGTCAGATCGGCTGAAGAAGAAGATATGGACCATCAATTTTCACATCCAGGAAGGTGCACAGGAGAAGCGCACAGGAGAAATGATATGAGCCATCAGATCTGGAGAAAACTTCTCGTTAGCCTTCAGATTGGATAGGAGCTGCACGAGGTTTACCTTCGTGGACAGGAGGCGTAAAATCTCGACGAGGGTATGGCCATCGGGATATCGCATATCGGGATATCGGAGATCTCGAAGACAAGAGATCAGGGATTTCCATGGGAAAATTCCCAGAAACGATCTGAGCCATCCATTTGTGGGGACACGTGGACAAGATCGAAACTCCATCGGCGTATCGGGGATCGACGTTTCGCGAGTCCTGGAGACAAGGCACCCAGGACACTTGGAGTCACTAAATCGCGAGGAGAGATTAGAACCGTCCATCTTGAGGAGGACGCGTGGAAGCAATCAAATTCATCGGGGAAAGTCCCGATAGGAAGTCGTCTATCGGCGTTTTGGCCATCGGGACTCACACAGGTAAGTGTTTTTGGTTTGGCGTTTGGCGAAGTCCGAGGCTTAATCTGGACCATCCATCCATTTGGGATGCGTTTTGGAGATCCGAAGAAAGTTGGGGATCGACATATCGGGGATTCCGTGGACACAAAATCTTTTCATTTCGGAATCGCGAACCTCGAAACCCCGAAAGGAGGGAAGATCCATTGTGGGCCAGCTGTCAGCGTATCGGATAAGGAGGAAAGCTCCGTTGTGTGGGGGCCAGCTGTCAGCACAACGGAGAATTAGCATTAGAAGGATCGGGAATCTCGTGAGCCAATGCATTGCGGCATTGAAAAGCTCGACACCCCGATAAGAGACAAGACTGCGGTCACGGGGAGAACAGTCATGTTGACCAGAAGCCTAGCCAGGGGAGCTAGTGCGTAAAGCGCACGTCAGGATTCGAGGAATCGCGAATCCTGAGGGCATATGTATTTGGACATTGGAAAGTCCAAAACCCCAACGAGGAGGTATGGCTGCGGTCATATAGGGGGAGGTCACATGGACCAAGAGCTTATCCTGGAGGGCTAACGGAAGTTGGAGCACATCGGTATTTTGAAGCCCAAAACCCCGAAAGAAGTATAAGGCTGTGGTCTTATGAATTATCGGTCACATGGACCAGAGTACAGCTAGGAGGGCTAACGCGTAAAAGTCATGCATCGGTGAATTGGCTCATCGGTGATCGGGAGTTCGAGGGGATAGAGGTTCATGACATTGAGGATTGCGAAACCCCAAATCCCGATAAGGTGATAAGGCTGCGGTCTTATGAGAACTAGTCACATGGAATAGAGAGTCTAGCCAGCAAGGGGCTAAGGTTGGAAGAGAGTTCATCGGTGATCGGGGAATCGAGAGTACAGGAACTCTTGACAGCGGAAAGGACGAAACCCCGAAAACCCTGAAATTAAGATCGGGAAAAGTCACAGGCGCATGCAGAGGCCATGATAGGGAGAAAGAAGGACCTGTGGACCGGGTTTTTCACAGGGATTCCATTGGGAGTCCAAAGAGCTAATTCGGCTTGAAGAGGGGATTAGAGCGATCCTGTGAGCAGGTGTCAGAGGTTTCTCGTTCCTGCGTCACTTATTCTTTGAGGACACTTGCATGCAAGTGATATGGGTTATTATACTATTGGTTGTTTTGATTATGATTATGAGATATTGTGGACGATATGTTATTTGGTTGTATTTACATAGACAAATGTTATTGACTAGGTTCTCCTAAGTGTGCAGGACTCTGGACATTGAGGATGCAGAGGCATCGATGAAACCCCTTGGACGTCGGATTGAGTCAGGAAGTGGACTGTTAAGGTTTGAATGATGTTGATGTGTCATATGTACATATGATTAGATGTTATGATGATTGATTATTATTGTTGACTTGATTCATTGATGGATGCAGGATGATGATAGCTTGTCGACTAGACTCACATTTGGAGTAGAAGGGTCACGCACGACAACCAGAGACATTGAGGGAGAGGTGTTGCAACAACCCTGCCACAGCCTACTAGCACTCTCGTCGTGGCTCGAACTATAGGTTAATGATTACCTAGTTCGAGAAGACCCACAATGTCGTGAGAGAAGACTGTGACAGTCGCTCATGATGATTCTAAGCGGCGTGCAATAAGGTAGGGGCCTTATTTCTTAGAGGCCCCTAGTCTCCCACAAGATCACCTAGCAGAGTGTTGACTCCAGGGGTTTGACGTCTACCAAATTCGGTCAAGAGGCGAGTGAAACCCTTGGAGCACGTAGTGCATCTTGTAGGGCACATCACGCAAATAAAATGGAAAGAGGCGAGTGGCACCCTTGGAGCACGTAGTGAGTATTGAAGGGAACGTCACGCAAATAAAATGAAAGGTGGCGAGTGACACCCTTGGAGCATGTAGTGCGTCCTAAAGGGCACATTGCAATTTTAACTATGATAAGTTAATAAACCTAGTGCCTAGAAAATTATGCCTCCTGAGGACCTAGTCAGCCTTAAAATGAATGGCATGATAAGTAAAGTTTAATAAGAATTTTTCCCTTAAAAATTGTCACCCAACCTAGGGAAATTAAAACCTAGGTCTAAGTAGAACATGTGGATAAAGAAAAACTAATTAAACATGTAACAAGAAGTGGGGTAAGAAATTCAAACTTAATTATTAAAGTAAAAAGAAATTGTAATGGAGGATTAAATTTATTAAAAGGGTAAATGGTTGTTTTTATCTACACTTGCTAAATTGATTTTAGTTAAAAAGGAAAAAGGGTAAATGGTTGTTTTTATCTACACTTGCTAAATTGATTTTTTTAGGTTTTTAGTAAAAAGGAAAAAGGGGGAAAATTAAAAGAAAAAAGAAACTTAAAGAAAAAGGGAAACCTAAAATAAAGGGGAAACTTAAAGAAAAAGTTGAATGTCTAACTTAGTAAGGAATCTTGCCTTTGGAACTTTTTATATATGAACTCAAGTAGGAATTAAGTAAGGCATAAGTCATTTAAGAATTGTAAGAGAATTTTGGGACACCGAGGAACGTTTTTAGGAATTCTTTTTAGGTGGATGAGGGAAATAGGAATAATTAATTAATTAATAAAATTGATTTCCTGGTGCAACTAGGGGATCAGGCGACATGTGCACGGGGGTGGTTTTTTCGAAATTAATTAAATGAAAAAGGAATCTAATGAGGGTTTTGGGAAACTAATGACTAAGAATACTCTATAAAAAGGATGGCAGATGAAGAGTGTGGGACACATCTGGCTTGCGTAACGTTATGCTGCTAAAATTTTATCTTGACTAAACTTTCTATTGTGGGAATTGGGATACCCATCTCGGGTAACGAGTGGTAGCTCGACCTTGCAAGGCGAGTTGGGTGCTAGAATTCTCTAGTATTGTGTGTGTGTCCCCTTTGCATCTTAAGGGGCTCAGGGGGAAGAAGAGTACCCCTAGCATTGGCTGGGAAGTAGCAGTGAAGTCACATCGGTTGGCAAGCGAGAGCTGGATGGAGCATGCGCGAGACAATGAATTCGGAGAATTCACATTTGGCTAAGGTATGCATGTTTAAGTTGTTACTTGCAATGCAATTTAATCTACACTTGTTTATTTTATTGTACTTGGATGAATATTTCATTCCCATGAGCTTTCCTTGCACATTCATTTCTATGGTAATTTTAATCCCCTTGTGGCTTGATTCATTCAGTAAGAACCCTTGCTTTCCATAGTACCCTTTATGTCTAAGTTGTTGTCTATTTGTGCATGGCCGGAATGATCCCCAGACTCAAAACATTGCGTGTGCTCTTGTATCTCCTGCCTTCATTTTCTTTATTCCTTGATTATTCTTTTATTCATTAATTTCTTCTCCACGGAGAAGATCTAGATGCAAATTTGTGTTTTTATCCTCTATCCCTTGATCCTTTAAGTTATTAGTCTATGCCTGATTAGTTGGCCAGGAGCCGAATCAACTATCTTTCACTCTGGTGTTAAAGATTTAGATTCAAATGCCTTTCTTTCCTATGCATGCATGATAAGTGTAGGATCATTCCTCTTCCCAGCGTTTATTTGCAGCAAGTTCCTATGTGTTTTCCCTTGAGTTGTAATCTTGGCACCCTCTCTTTTTACTTGAGTTTTCATCGTGTGTTTACACCTTGTTTTAACCCTCACTTTACCCAGCGTTTCCACTTCATTGTGTTCCAGATCTCTGATGACTATGTGACAACTATGCGATGACTACGTGGATAGTACTTACAGTGCACATGCACTATCATTGTTAGACATGAACTTTATTTTTATTTACACAACAATTTAGTTATCGACTTTATTCTTATTTAGTTATAGATCTACGCAGGGATTTAGTTATGGATTGATCGACATTGATTTGATTAGAATTGATTAGTATTACTGCTGTGATGTTATCATTACCACTATAATTGATTAGCATTGATCAACATTGATTGATTAGCATTTGAATAGCGATTTTATTTTACTCAACAATTTTCTTTTAATAGACAACGATTTACTTGGTGCTTTGCCTAGCAAAGGTAGCACCCTGGGCGATTTTCTTGGCGTATTACACAACATTTTACACCATGATATTCTGGGCGATTTACCCAGTATTGACACAATGATTTCACCCAACCTTTTCACTGGGATTTACCCCGTACCTCACAACATTTTTGAATGATAAATCCCATCATTCTTGAATGATAAATCCCAACATTTTTTAATGATAAATCCCTGTGTTTTGAATGGTGAAATCCCTGCATTTTGAATGGTGAAATATCTATGTTTGAATTGTAAAATCCCTGCGTTTTTGAATGGTAAAATATTTGCATTTTGAATGGTGAAATCGCTGCATTTGAATGGTAAAATCCCTACGTTCTTGAATGGTAAAATCTCTGCGTTTTGAATGGTGAAATATCTGCATTTTCTTATGGTTAATCTCAGTGTCCCCATGCCCAACGAATAATAGCTTCTCTCTAATTCAAATTTTGACATTTCCAACTTCGTTTATGTTTCTGGGATTTATTATATAGATTCAAGCTAAAATCTTAAATTAATGTATGCTTCTCTACAACTTCCTTCTCATTCAATGGTTTATTTAATATATTAAATACAGATCTATAAAAATTAGATCGTCTTCTTTAATATGAATAGGCTTCCTTTGGTTAGATTCAATACTTAGTCTTAGACAGGATTGGGCTTCTTTATAAATTATTCTCCTATGGGTGTTTTATATTTAAGGTTATATTATTAACGCATATGAAATTAGATACATTAGAGATTCTAACCATCTTCGGGTAATATCAATTTACCAAGTTTGTACCTCCACTCAAAACTAAAAATTGATTGAGACTATCGTTTCCTCCTGAATGCATTAGTAGATTGATAGATTTGATTTCAAGACCCTAATCACTATTATTAATGTTAATTATGAAAATATGTTACAATATCGTACTTACTCTTTCTTAGCTTTTAATTCCTAATGCCTTATGCTCTTACTCAATTGCTTGATGATTGATGGATTAAATAAATGGTTGAATGGCTTAAGGAGAGATACACAATGTAATAGTAGTGTTAAATTAATGGATTGTTAAGAAGATTGATCTTCTTGGGTTTTTAAATAAATGTATAACCTTCTCCTTCTTTGTTCTAGGGGATAATGTGGTTGTATAGATGATTAAGTGATTAGTCCTTGCACCATGCAATGAATTGATGATTGTCTTATGCCTTGAATTTAATGTTGACATATTATTGATCATGCAATTAGCTCACTACTGCGCTATTAAATAATTGATGTGATTGGTTTATAATTTATTACTCATGCACCATGATTTCATGATAGTGAGATTGATTGTTGACTTTCTAACCATGCAGGATAGGTTGGGCGGGCAGTTATCTTAATTTTCAGTGTCTGGTTGATCATAATTGTTTTATGCTTTAGTTGGTTGTGATGCGCTAAACTGCATCGTTATTTATGTTTTGTGTTAAACATGTGTCGTTGTTATAACTTTAATGTGTTGGCCTGGTATCCTCGTTTATTTAGATGACGTGTAGATGGTAATTCCTTTTTATGTTGTCGTGTTGATTTTGAGATGTTATAATGATGTCATTATGATTCCATTGTCTTAACAATAAAGAAAACAAAATGTGTACATAGTTTATTTTCGTAACAGAGGGGTTGTTACTCTTTCAAGCCACAGGTAACGCGTGATCAAGTAATATGGACGCATTTTTTTGGTGTCCTTGACACCTTTAATATCCCCACCCAAAATACGATTTTCTAAGAGATAGGGCACTGAAAATACTTCCTTGTAAACAACATGAACAATCTATCCATTTTTTTATACTTCTTAACATCAAGGGCCTTTTGTCATTCATTGGAGAAATATATTGCCAAAAAAATTAGTTAACTGTCACTAAACGATAACTGGTGATGGGTTGTTTATAGTAGAGCACCACGAAAAACAAATTTTTCTTCAAGAAATAAGAACTTGTTCTTTGAAATAAGGAAAAAAAATAAGCAATATTTGGACAACTTAGCAGTGGTTTATGATCAAATCATGTAAAGAAATAGGTTTTAAATCCAATAAGTGTAGTGGTGAAATTCCAGCAAACCACTAATGAAGTGAAAGCAAGACAATTGTCTTGATATAAAAACATCTGGAAAATTAGGATGGGAGCACAAGATGAGGACTACAGATGGCAACGAAGATGCGTAAGGTAGAGGGAGATAACATATTAGAAAACACATGTCTCGTGGTGAATGCATTGTGTCAAGGTTTTGTTATCAATCACATTGGGGATTTAAATATCTTAATAATTAGCTTATGCTTTTGGATAACACACCTCATAGTCATAGATTCTTCATGGAAAACAAATTATATAGCATGGAGGCATTAAAAAATATAAAAACAAAAGAAATTTGTGGGTAGAGGAATCTATTTAATTGAAGGTAATTTTGTCATCAATTTGTAAATGATAAAGTTTATGTCATCTAACATCTATTGAATTCTTAATATAGAGAAACCACAATTGTGTCATAATCTCTCACTTATTTGTAAATTTTTCCTTTTCTCCCAACAATGGAGGATAGCCATGAGCCATATCTCTGGACAATTGTTCACCTTGACATTCGTAGGATTTCTTTCAGCTCATCAAATTGAACTTGCTTCTATGATATTTACATTATTTAGTCTTCAAATCAATGGGAAATGTGGGAAACTAACATAATATGAAAGCGACTAACCCTATGATTATATGGTAGATTGTTTTTTCTTTTATTTTGAGAACCTCAATGCCGAATTCATGTTTATTTTACTTCATAAAGATGTAATTTGTTGTCATTTTAGCTTCCTTCTCATGGAATTTAATACAGTATGTAGAATATTTGATGGCAATGGTTTTTTTACCTTCAATTGTGAAAAAATTACAACAAGGTTTGGGATAAATTAAGTACCCTTTGTTGCCAATGGCTACTATCTCTTAGCTACTTTGAGTTGAGAGTGCATGTTGTTAAAAATATCTTCACAACACCTACAACTTTTCATGTTTACATAGATAGCCTTTGTGTTCCCTTGAGTCTTATTGTGTTTTGGGGCCGGGAAACATGAACTGAGTGGGCTTAATTACAAAATTTTCGAATTTACCTTAGAATATATGGAATTTACTCTCATTCTCTTCAAAATGTAAAAAAAATTCACCCATTTGAGAGTTATTTTAAGAGGTTATCATCAAAATAAGGAACCAACTTCAAATAACATTATTTTAATTGCAATATTTTTATGATTCCAATTAACAACATTAATATGAAAACTTCTTTCACATTACTTCAACATTCTCATTCCCCAACTTAGGGGATATACTAGTTAATATATTTAACAATATGTTGTTATTAATTGGATTAGGGGATATACTAGTTAATATGTTTAACAATATGTTGTTATTAATTGGATTACAACTAGTATATGAAATTGTAGTGTTATTTGACTACGAAATACTTTTGCGCATCACTCTAATTGGTTTGTATTGAATTAGTTAGATACTTAATTCAAGGATAACATGAATAATATACATATTTAAATGTTTGTAAAATATTTGAGTAGGATATTATGAGAGGAACTGAAATAATGATCACTAAGGGAAAAAGTCTTAGTAATTGAATCAATCTTATGAATAACCTGTTATGAAGTAGTTAGGTAGCTTGAAAAGCAACGAAAACATTATTGATTTTATTAATTTGATTTGTAAATATTATTGATCTTCTTATTATCTTATTAATTTGATTTGTAAGGGAAAAAGTCTCAACAATTAACCAATTTTATGAATAACGTGTTTTAAAGCAGTTAGGAAGCTCGAAAAACAAAGAAAACATCATTGATCTTATTAATTTGACCTGTAATACCTAGGTAGCTTGAGAAACAAAGAAAACATTATTGATCTTATTAATTTGATGTGTAATACCTAGATATGGGGCATTCTAAGAAGAATAGGAATGTCAATGGCTAAATGATGCAACTTAACAATGACTTAAATATAACATGTTAAAATTAGTTTAAAGATGAATGGGTTTAGTGACTATATGTATATGAAACATTGGTGATAATGACCTTTAAACAAAATCTTTTCTAGTAAAAACAAACATATTTTAATTATTACAAAGTTTTAAATTAAACAATTTAATCCTATC
>SNQJ01S0190060.1:21050-39195 GCA_010110895.2 Picea sitchensis
AAAGCCTTTAAAACCTGTAAGGGAATTTGGGGACACCTAGGAGTGATTCTAGGAGTAACTCTAGGTGGGTGAGGGAAATAAGATAATTAATTAATTAAAGAAATTAAATAATGGAGGAATGTAGGGGATGGGTGACACTTGTAAGGAGAAGAATTTTTAGGAATTTATTTTTAAAACTTTTATTAAATGAGATTTTAGGAAAGAAAGGAAGATCGAAACTCTATATAATGAAGGAGGAAGAAGGATGAAGGATCATGTTCTGTTTGTGTATCATTACGTTGCAGAAATATTTACTTGGCTGATTTACTTGTGGGAGTTGGGATACCCAGCTTGGAGAGGAGTGGTAGCTTGGCCTTGCGAGGCGAGCTGGGAGCTAGTCGAAATCTCTAGATAGGGTGTGTGGCTCCTTTGTGGCTCAGGGGGCTAAGGGAGAAGAAGAGTACCCCTAGCATTGGCTGGGAGGTACCGATGAAGTCTCGACGGTCGGCGAGCAGGAGCTGCACGGAGCATGCGGAAAGTCATTCAGAGCGAGCGAACAGGCAGCAGTACACTTTCTTCATTTGAATGGTAGATTGTTGTAGGTTTTATGATTGGATATGCATGTTGATTATGTAAGTAGATTGGATGTTTAGATTGATATCTGAAATTTCTCTTATCCTATCTCATTGGTTGTCATCTCCTATGGCCTTGTTTTCTTGCATGTCGTGACCACCCTGTGTGTTGATTCTGACCTTGAGGTTGTTTATCCTTCGTCCCTAGCTCACCAGTCCTCGTCTGAGCAGTCGGCCAGGAGCGTGATCTCCGGTCATCACCTTAGCATTAAAATACCTTTGGATCTCAACGCCCTGCTTTCTTGTGTGAGGATGGTGAAGCAAAGGCAAACCTATTAGCCGTCTACCTCTGTGGATGTCCTTGCCAGATTGTTGACTTGCGTCCTTCAACACAACCTCTACATTTGGATTATCTTGCTTCCTTGTTGTTTATTTTCTACGCCCCGACCGATAGAATCCCTATGATCCCTTCGATGAGTTATCCTTAGGGCCCTGGCATTCTCTTACTGTTATCAGTATTTTTATAGTGGTATTATGAGATGAAAAATATTTAACTTCAATATGTGTTTGGATCTTGTTGGATTAAATGAGTTTTTTTATTTATTTACTTCGACAATTATAATTGTGTAACTGCTGTAAAAATGTTAACTCGGCTGTTGTAATTCGGTAATGGATGCAAAAAAAAAATACTTATACTTCATCGATTGCATCTATATCATTAAATGACTAACTTAACTGTATAAATATCCCTTGTTGGCAATTTCATTTCTGCATGTTCTTCATTCGATAATGGACACTCTAGCCTTGCATCTACAACACTTAAACGACTGATTTTTACCTTTGCGGACTGTGTAATTTCGTATTTGCAAACTGTGTAAATTAGTTGTATTTATTGTTACCTCTGTGAACGGTTTCTATGTAATGGTCGTATAGACATTTCCTCTACAAATCGTATTGTGTTTTCGTTGAATTTACTTCTGCAAATTTTGTTCATACACCCAACGACCTTCGCATGTCTCTTCTAGTTTCTTAAACGTTTTTATTTCTCTGCAAATTCGTCGTCATTTTACCAAGCGATTTTCACTACTTAAACTAAGCTAGGTTTTACTCCTTGGGTGAACGAATTTGTAGTCATTTTACCACTGATTTTTACTGCCTTACTCAACCAAGTTCTACTTCTTACCTCAGTGAAATCACAACTTGTTCTCTGCATTTTCACAGTCGTATATCTCTGTGTTTTCCTTCGCCTTTAAACTTTGTGTCTTCATCTCCTTTAATGGAGAAATTAACTCTAAGTAACTATCAGCTAATGGCGAATTCGTTCGGTGTGCTCATCACTGGACTTTGGCAATGAAACTTTTCTTCTCATCCATCCTTTACCTCTACGCTTTATCCGTTTATCCCTTGCCTGTGTTTTATCCGTGGTTGGCATTTCATCCTTAACCTATACAATATCAAATATGGAGATTCCCCGCAATATTATATGTCCTTATGGTGTGTTTTACTTAGCCTGTGTTTTTCTTAGGCTGGCGTTGTGTCTGCGTGAGCCTACATTTTTTTTTTTAAACTATTATGACAAGCGGAGTGCTGGCCAGCGACTATTTTGGCTAACTGTTAGCTTGCTGCATGGCCATTTATTACCTTTAAGAGATTGTGGTTCCGTCTTTATGAAGCTATGATTTTGCCCCTGAAAACTACTATTCGCTACCCATGCTTTCTATCGTACCGGACATGTTCTTAAATGGTTTTATGATTGCTGGACAATGTTCCTCCTTTCCTAAATTCACTATGATAATTGTTTTTGTAGTGGATTAAAAGAATTACGTACTCTTCCATTGTTTAAATTACTAATAAAAGAAATTCCTCAACTTAAATTGCCTCCGTCAATTTACCGTAAGTGTTGTCTAAATTTATTACCTTTCACTTTTAGAAAGTAAGGGGGTGAAAATATCTAATTATTTTCACACTTCTCACCTTGAAACTAGTGTCAATCAAATGTTGTAGTGGATTAATGCCTTAAATCCTTAAATTTCCAATATTTTAGATATATGCATCAGATGACAAATGTTAGTGATTAAAGGTTAATAATTGACATTGATGGATGATGTACTCATAATAGTGGCATGTAGAATTTTCCTTATATGTACAACATAGTAGAATGAAAGGGGTAATATATGTAGGTGTTGAGAAAACTTATATATAGATGGATAGTACTAAATGCTAAAATGTATCTAGTAATTACAATTTAGTTGGGTAAGTTCTTAAGTAGGATTTTATTTTCAATCTTTTAAATGTTTCAAAATTTTGCGTACCTACAATTTTTGTTATATGGTGTATCTGTGTGCCATGAAATGAACTAATAATTTAGGCGGCACCATGAGATGATGTGATGCATGTTGATTTGAGTTTACAAGTTTCTTGCGCCATGAATTTAATACGATTGTTAAGGGTAGTGTAATTAGATTACCTGCACCATGTAGATGGGATGATTGATTTAATATATGTGCTAATGCACCAATAAATATTAATGATTTTATTATTGTTAGATAGGGTGTTGTAAACCAATAGCGTTTTTAGTGTTGAAAAACAACGTTCTATTGATAATGGTATCAATGTTATATATATTTGTTGAATTGTTAAATTAGATTGGTTATATTGATTAATTTATGATTTAACATTTGCTAGAAATAGATGGTAAGTTATGTTAATTTAAGTTGTTGACCTTTGATTAATCTAGACTCGCAATTCAGAGTCCAATACTGTTATTTAGATTTTAATGATTACCAAATTGAAGGTCAGACTTGCTTTTAGATGTGCCTCGTTTAAAATGGTAATCCATGTTCAATTAGTTAGTAATCTTGACTAGTATAGTCCGGGTGATGGGTTGGGTTGTTGATTGAATTCACGTTTATCTTGCGCTTCCCGGCGAGGGTGTTGTTGTTATTTTAATTAATTTTCTTACTTGGTTTTATAAATATTTAACGTGCTTGGTTGCTCACTGTAAGGGTTCTAGCTACTTGTGTAATTAATGTTGGGTTGTTAGGATGATTTTCCTTAGCTTAGTAGGCTTGGTCTGCTTGAGTCGGGTGGGATGTAGACACCTCCTTGTTCCTCAGAACAGTCGCCAGCGTTGAGACCTTAAATGGTCAAAATCGATGGGAACTTGGGCTTGAGCATTGCTTATATGTCCTGGAGGTCCTAACCATTTCAGGGTAGGACAAGCGGGTAGTCATTCTTATTCTTGTTAGGTCTTCATGTTGTTGTTGCATGAGTTTCTTTCATGGTGTTCGTAGTCATGTTGTGTTGTTGAGTATAATGTCATGTTTACCTTCCTACACACACACACAAAAATAAAAAATAAAAAATTTGCACTTGTTATGTGAGGATTGATGTCATAATGAAATGAGAGGTTCTTTACAGTTATTATTACCTTGAACAGGAAATTGTACAGGATACCCGAGGTAGTCCCACCTAGTGCTATTTCCTTGATCTCTGCTAAGCAATGTAAGAAGGTCATCTCTTAAATGGGGAAGTTTGTCTTCTTCATGATTCTCTCTCAGAATAAACAAAAGATCATAGCCACATCCAGGGTCTCTGTGGTCGACCTCTCCACACAGCAGAAGCAAGTAGATAAGGTCGTGGAAGAATACTCAGATATATTCTCCTCACCTACCGGGGTACCTCAGTACTACAAGTTCAAGCACCCCATTGATATGACCCGCGATGCACCACTACCCAATGGGCCAGTTGTTGGCCATTGACCAAGTTTGAGGAAACCCTTGGTCATATTTGACCATTTTTTGAACTTCGACAGCTTGTCAAAGATGGAGCGCAATGCGAAGCAGAGATCGTGGAAGCTAGAACCCTTTCTTGGGCCCTTTTTAGGTTTTTTGGGATAGTGTAATGGGTATGGGATGTTGTCCCATGGGTTTACCCATGTTTAGGCCTATTTTGTAAAGTATAAATAAGTAGCTAGGCAATGTAAGAGAGGCCGATAAGATAATTTCTAGTAAAGGATTTGTGTATACTTTGTGACTGACTTGCAGAGCTGAGTGCAAGTGTTGTAAATGCTGAGTGCACAGATTGTAAGAAGGCTCTATGCTAGATCTACTTGGGGAAGGAGGATCTAGCAAGGTGCGCATAGATCTCTTGTCCTATGCGGAGTACAAGTTTGAGCTCTGTGGTGTAATCAGATTGACCAAAGCTAATAAAGAAGAAGAAGACTTTGTGGACATAGCCCCGGGGTGGGGGTGAACCACAGTAAACCTATGTGTTGTGCTCGGTGCCTTGACCTAATGTGTTTGTCTCTTTCCATGTGTTGTGATTTGATATGATTATTCTATGTGCTTTGCTATGATATGCTTAGATAGATCTACTTTGCTTTTTGCTTCTTAGATGTATGGATGTAGATCTGACATATATGAAAGTGTTGAGTGCTAGACCTATTTTGTTGTTGCTAAGTGCTAACTTAACCTACATCTAAGTGAATGTTGCGGTGCTCTGTGCCATATGTGGAGTGCAATGAGGGTTAAATACTGATGAATGATCTATGCTAAAGTGTTTTCTAAGTGTTAGAATCATAGATTTGTGTCCCAGCTAAGGTTGCAGACACCTGAGTCTTGCAACCAACCCTGCCTCTACCTTGGGTGAGACTTCATCTTCTTCGCAGGTGTTGCTAAAAGGGTCGATAGTTAGGGTTTTGTTGGTCCGTTGTTGAAGCGTTGAACCCTGGGTTTGCCTTTGTGCCAACAAATGGTTTCGTTGTCGAGACCTGAAACTGTGATGGATGGGAACTGAGGAAGAAGAAGTTTTGTGTAGAAAGTTCATCCTGAAATTGTAAAATCTTTGTGCATGGACCTGTTCCCTAGTGCGCAGTGATACACTTGATCTGAAAAACTCCGTACTGAAGAAGGAAGGACAAATTTGAAGAAAAGAAGTCATATTTGAATGCTTTTTGCTCTAATAAAGGTTAAAGTGGAAGTTTCTAAGACAGATCTACAGAAAGAGGTAAGATATATAAGCTTTGTGCTCTGATAAAGGTAAGAATAGTTAAAAGTTCTTAGATCTGGAAGATTTGTTATCTATAGAAGTAAAATAAGTGAAACTTTTTGTTTCTAAAGAATGGATTCAGGTATGCTTGGTATATTTTGTCCTAGCTTGAAAACTAGGGCATTGTTAGATGAAAGAATGTTTGATATGAATAGATCTGATAAGAATAATGGAAGATATGTTATACCTATTCATAGAAAGAATTTTTGGACTAACCAATGAATGCAGGATCCTAGAAAGAAATTTTTGCAGGCTAGCCATCATGATCCTAGTGTGTAGTACAAGAAAAGTTGGGGATCATGGAATAGAAAGAGAGGATTAACTCTTTTTTACATTTGCAGAAGACCAGGAAATATTGCTAAGGAATGCTCTGGGAGAAACCCTAGTTGCCTCTGTTGTAAGGTTATGGACCATGAAGTACTGGATTGCCCTAGAATGATTACTAGAGTTGAAAAGTTGAATATGGAGCAAGGTCAAGAGACTAAGATTATATAAGAACCCTAGAAAGAATCATAGATTATGTTACTAAAAATAAAAGAAACCCTAGATGAACATAAAAATGCCAGTTTGTCAGAGATCTTCAAAGAAAAGGAGAAAATCGAAGTAAGAATAGGAGACTTCGACATCGACTGTGCTCTATATGAGGGAACACATATGAACATTATGATAGAAAGTACTTCGGAAACCCTAGGAAGGCCTACTATGGTTCCTTCACTAAGAAGAATAGGGTTGTTTAAAGGAAAAATGGTAACCCTATGTGGCAGAATTACCCAGATAGATATGAGTACCCATGGAGCTTCGATAGAGGAAGAGTTAGAATTCATTAGATTTATTGAGGATCGTGCCCAATTTCCATCTTTTTTAGGAAATATTTGGATTGAAAAAGACCAGATTTGGAGAAAAGAAGAAAACAAAGCCCTAGAACAGAAGAAGCAAGAACTCATGGAATTTATGAATAGAAGGATCACCTACTTGATGGAAGAATAAGAGAAAATATCTCAGCTGTTGAACACCAGAGACCTGGATGTCGAAGCTATTAGAGGTTAGAGGAACCACAGAAGACCGAAATACCTAATCCATATGATGAAGGAGTATTACCCTTGGATATGAAGAAAGAACCTTAGCAGCATGAAGTGACTATGTTGAGAGAAGATAAGACTTAGAATGGAAAAAGGATGACTGAGATGAAGCTCACTGGGAAGAAGGATAGGAAGCTAAGTAAGAAGAGAGCCAAGATCGAAAAGTTACAGAAGGTTCCGGAGGAAACTTTACAGAAGGAAAATCACAAGAATTGAGCTTCGCTGAGATATCAGAACAACAACATCTAGCACTTCACCATGGCATAGCAATATACTCTTTGGACCGATATACCCATTCGACTTCTACCCCGAATGGATAGAAAATAATTAAAGGATCACCACCAGACCATTGGATCATGCCATAACGGATGGATCAATGTTCACGAAAGCTTCATACCCATTGCAGCCAGACCATTGATGAATTTCCTATTTAGCTCGTCGCGCTGCACACGAAGAACACTTTTTCCAACTAAAAACTCGAAGCCCATAGAACTCATAATTGTATACAGTGATCATTGCAAGAAGATCGTTCACTCTAGTGCAGTGTTTTGAGATCATTGTGACCCCGCTTATCTTTCCCGAGTGTGTATGTCTGACGAGCTCACTACACTTGAGGAATCCATCAAAGAAGTCCTTCTCGATTTAATGACTGAGAGAGTCATATCTGAAAGAAGAATGTCCACAAGAGTCCAAGCCTCATCGACGAGAGGGTTGCAAGCCTCCCCATCAACTATTTGAGCTGGAACATCTCGAGCCAGTGCAGAGAGGAGAACTAAGCATAAGGACGACATAGCCAACGCAAAGTTAGTGCCATCCATTCTACCAGCTTACATACCCCCTATGAGTGGTGAGATTAACAGGGACAGTGTCCCTAGAGATTTTGAATATACCCTAGTAACTACATATTTACCGAAGGGAGTACGCACCTACCGCGCAGATCAAGACAAGGTTACAGCGTTGAAGTTTTGTGACTTCAACCTGGGGGACTGTAAAGTTTATAGCATGCTTGGCCCATATAAGTACTTGAATTGAACTAAGGGAAAGAAATCGAAGCTCATCCCAAAGAAATGGATGGTGAACCTCGTGCAATATACTCTGCTAAACGTTATGAAAATACCTCACTTCGGCAGACACCAGGAGGTGAATGATTGTGTAAAGTTACTGCTAGAAAGTTACCACGGAGGATACCTATGGTTATAACGTTGCATAATTGTTAATACGATGTTGATCAATAGGATCATCGGGCTTAGCATGCAGGTCCCTGATCCCCATGAGTACTATCCTGGAAAGACCATAGACCGCGCTCTTGTGCAGAAGATAAAAGAGGTCTATTGCGATGTTGAGAAAGGCGCGAGAAGCTACAAGGTAGCTTCTATTAAAATTGGCATAGTGTGCCTCACATGCAAACTAATCACAGGGAAACTGGTACGTAATAATCGACCAATACAAGTATCAGGCTTCATAGTTGACTTCGCAGGAAAGTGCGCAGAGGGACTACAGATGAACTGGGCGAAGCACCTGGTCAATCAACTGGAGATTGACTGCAGAGAAGCTCAGGATCAGGGGCACAAATTCCATTTTAGTTGGCTCCTAATATTGATTGCCTTTGTTGCATGGGAGCTACCGGAATGTGCAACTTTCTTGGAACTTGACCCTTTTGAGACACTAGCTATGAAGTTCAGTACCGTTTGGTACTCGAACGACATGAGCAAGCAATGGAAATTGAATGTTGTTTTACACGTATATTATAATCAACTAAAAGCAACCATAAGGAGTGAACCTCACATAACTCCGAACACTTTACAATTATGCAACGTTATTATAATCAATAGGTTAATCAACAGGTTAATCAACATCGTATAGGTTAATCAATAGGTTAATCAATAGGTTCACTTTTAGTTGATTATATTATAAGCAACCATAAGGAGTGAACCTCACATAACTCCGAACACTTTACAAAGGCTTCGACCTCTGATAAAGTTCAGCATGGACCGCCATTTTATATACCTAACCCCATGAGCTGATGAGCACCAAGAACAAATCCAGTCCTACTATAACCTGACAGAAGAAGACCTGGAAGAGATCACCAAGGAGTGGTCGGCGGACCTCTTTGTTTCAGCAAAGCCTGCAAAAATTTCAGACATCGATAGCCGAGAAGTTGTGCAAGATACACCTGGGCCCAGTAGAACAAAGAAGACAAAGGAGACAAAGAAGCCCGAAGAGGTTCAGGATATAGATAACATATATGTAAGGACAACTTCCATTACACCAGATGAAGAAGGTGCATAATCTGAGCAACAACAAGTCGAAGTACCACCACCCAGGGACGAAGCAGACTCATCCAAGAAAAGGAAGGTTTCACTTCTGGAGTCTTCCTCCAGAAAGAAACCAAGAACCCCTGTAACTAAGATGCAAATTGCCCTCACATTGGATGACTTTGATTTCATTGTTGCAGCGGTCAATGATGCTTCAAAGGAAATAATAGAGAAGTAGGAAGTTAAGCAGGAACAAATGTATAGCTAGATTGAGATCGCACTCCAAGGAGTATAGAAGGCACTCTAGTATAGTTGATCAATCTCTACTACGCCTCTTCTAGAAGAAACAACAAAAGAAGGAGATGAATCAGTCTAGCTCTGCAAGATTGACGATACAGTCAAAGTATGTCTTCGATGTGCTTAGGAAGAAAAAGCGCAGGCCACCCAGGCCCTCAAGAAGGCACAGGAATAAATTATTGAGCAACGTCAAGTAGTGCAACAAGAGAAGAATTGTCTCCAAGCAAAATTTGAAGAAGACTAAGTGAAGGTCAAAAAAGAGAAAGAGCATTTGCTCGCAAAGCAGATTGAAATTGAAGAAGCAGTAAACAGAGCATTTCTCTCTGTGACCAGCTTAGAGCAAAAGGCCTAAGAACCCATAGAGCATCAAGTGATGAAGTTGGTTGAAGTTATTCAACAGATTCAACAAAGGGTCATGGAACTAGAGCTTCATACCATACCACAAACTCTGCATGAAGTGCATGACCAATGATTAGAAACTTGCTCCAGAATGCAAACAACTAAGTAACAAAAGCACATAGATATATGAGAAAATATCTAAAGACCCAGAGTTAAAGAAACTGGAGTCCCAACTCCAAGAAGTGAAGCAGCACACAGATATAGTACAGGCACAACTCAAGCTCCTGTCACCTATCAAGAGGATGAAGAAATCCTAGGAACAACGAACAGACCAACAACTTGTTCTTACCATGTAGAACAAAGTGATGGAAGTCAACCAGAAACTCCAGCCGAGCCAGGAGGAGGCCTATATATTGTTTGAAGAAATTGAAGACTAAGGAACACTACTGGAACAAGTAATTGTTACAATTGAGCAGCAATTGGAAGCACCTATCAATGAAGCAGTTGTTCAGGAGTTCGCTGAGTAGGAAGCAATAACACAGAGACAAGTCGAAGCAGCTCGAGCCAAGCTCTAGACCTTTGATTGAGGCAACTTTACCCAGATCTAAGTGACTCGGGACGAGTCAAAGGTGAGTGTTGGGGGCCTGTTGGCCCTTAACCAAGTTTGAGGAAACACTTGGTCATATTTGACCATTTTTGGAACTTCAACAGCTTGTCAAAGATGGAGCGCAACGCGAAGCAGAGATCGTGGAAGCTAGACCCTTTTCTTGGGTCCTCTTTGGGTTTTTGGGGATAATGTAATGGGTATGGGATGTCAGCCAATGGGTTTACCCATTTTTAGGCCTATTTTGTAAAGTATAAATAAGTAGCTAGGCAATGTAAGAGAGGCCGATAAGCTAAGTGTTAGTAAAGGATTTGTGTATACTATGTGATTGAATTGCACAGCTGAGTGCAAGTGCTGTAAGTGCTGAGTGCATGGATTGTAATAAGGCTCTATGCTAGATATACTAGGGGAAGGAGGATCTAGCGAGGTGCGCACAGATATCCTATCCTATGTGGAGTACAAGTTTGAGCTCTGTGCTATGATCAGATTGACCATAGCTAATAAAGAAGAAGAAGACTTTGTGGACATAGCCCTAGGGTGGGGGTGAACCATGGTAAACCTATGTGTTGTGCTTGGTGCCTCGACCAAATGTGTTTGTCTCTTTCCATTTGTTGTTATTTGATATGATTATGCTATGTGCTTTGCTATGATATAATTAGATAGATCTACTTTGCTTTGTGCTTCTTATATGTATGGATGTAGATCTGACATATATGAAAGTGTTGAGTGCTAGACCTATTTTTTTGTTGCTAAGTGCTAAGTTAGCCTAGATCTAAGTGAATGTTGTTGTGCTCTGCACCATTTGCAGAGTGCCATGAGAGTTAAATATTGATGAATGATCTATGCTAAAGTGTTTGATAAGTTTTAGAATCATAGATCTATGTCCCAACTAAGTTTGCAAACACCTGAGTCTTTCAACCACCCCTTCCTCTACCTCAGGTGAGACTTCATCTGCTTCGCAGGTGTTGCCGAAAGGGTCGGTAGTTAGGGTTTTGTTGGTGCGCTTTTGAAGCATTGAACCCTAGGTCTGCCCCTATGCCAACACCATTCTATCATCTCTCTTTGTTAGAGAATGAGGAGATCAAGCGACTGATCCAAAAAATTCTCCACAAGGGTCACATCCATACCAGCTCATCACCTTACGGGATCCCAATCGTGTTGGTGCAGAAGAAAGATGGAACCTGATGAATCTGCATTGATTACCGGGATCTGAATAAAATCACAGTTAGAAACTGGTACCCGATTCCCTAAATCGATGACCTCCTTGATCAACTCACTGGGGCCAAATACTTCAGTAAAATTGATCTCAAGTCTGGCTACCACTAGGTCCCAATAGAACAGACAGATGTATGAAAGACCGCCTTCAATTCAAAGGAAGGCCTTTTTGAATGGTTTGTCATGCCCTTTGGTTTGATAAATGTGCCAACCACTTTCATGAGGTTGATGGACGATATCCTGTGACCATTCAACAATAATTTTGTAGTGTTGTATATGGATGACATTCTCATTTACAACAAGACTTGGGCTAAATACTTGTAGCATATTCAATAGGTTCTGCACACCTTGTGACAACACAAGCTATATGCCAACTTGGAAAAATGCTCCTTCAGCATGGACAGGGTCCATTACTTGGGCTACATAGTTGATCAACAAGGTGTACATGTGGATCTAGCCAAGATCCAAGTCATCTGTGACCGGATAGCCCCAACCACACTCATTGATCTCGGGAGCTTCTTGGGCCTTTCCAATTTCTACTGCAGTTTCGTGTTGGGATTCTCCCATATTGCATTGGCCCTCAGCCAAATAACCAGGGGTGGTGGTAAGGATAAATTTGTGTGGGGTCGGTCCCAACAATAAGAGTTCGATGATTTAAAGCAGTGCTTGTGCTCATCCCTAGTACTTTCACTCCTAGACCTGTAGCAGCCTTTTAAGATCGATACATATGCTTCCAACTATCCTGTGGGTGCCATTCTCACTCAGCACGACCACCCCATGGCCTATCATAGTGAGACACTATCAGATGTTGTCTGTAAGTACCATACTTATGACAAAGAAATGTACTCCATTATGCAAGACTGTTGCTAGTGGAGACACTACATTCTTGGGAAGGAGACAATCATCCACATTGATCATAAGCCACTACAGTTCATGCAAACACAAGGAAAATTATAGAATGACTTCCATCAAAAGTGGTCCACATACTTATAGCAATTCCACCTCAACATCAAGTATAAAACAAGAAGCACCAATCGCGTCGTTGATTGCCTTAATAGACCGCCAGTTGCGGCACTCACCACAGTGCTAGACTCTTGCGGCGATGAGACCTCTGGATGGCCCCAACTCTATTAGACAGATCCAGACTTCTTCACCACCTATCAAATATTGGGGGAAAATGCAGTTGTCGATAATTTCCACCTTCATGATGGGTTCTTGTGTCATCTGGGCCATATCTATGTTCCATCAAGAGAGCGAGCGAAGCTGATCTTGGAAGCCCACTACAGTCGGGTGGAAGGACACTTTGACGTCGAAAAGATAGTGGAGATGCTACAAAAAAAATTCTACCGGTTGAAACTTCGACAGGAAGTCAACAAGTATATCAGGTCCTGCACTGCCTACATGATTGCCAAATCGACCACTAAGAAATAGGGCATGTACACCCCTCTTCCTAATCCTAACAGGCCATGGGAATCCATCTCAATGGACTACATGTCAGGCCTCCCATACACCAAGATGGGAAATGACTATGTGCTTGTGGTTGTTGATCGCTTTTCTAAGATGGCGATTTTGGTTGCCTGCAAGAAGAACATCATAGTAGAGGCCACTGCCAAGATCTTTTTTGAAAGAGTCTGGGTACATTTTGGAATCCCACAAACCATTGTCTTAGATAGGTACAGTCAATTTCTCAGCACATTCTGGTCGAGCCTCTGGTCACTGATGGACACCAAGCTCACCAAATCCATGGCCTTCCACCCTCAGACAGATGGCCAAACCGAGGTCGTAAATCAAATGATTGTGCATATCCTTCGCATGTATAATTCACAGCACCCTCGCACATGGGATGAGAGCCTTCCTTATGTACAACATAGCTACAACCAAGCTATGGATATCTCAACCAGCCACAACCCCTTTTAGGTGGGGTTGGGATTCCAACCATTGGGTCCCATAGATATTTCACTTCCCCTTGCGGTCACCTCAAATGAATCATATCCTACTCCAACTGAAGCTGACAAAGCCACCTGGTTTATTGATCAGATCCCGCACATCTTCCAATAGGTTTAGGATATCCTACATAAATCCAAAGACAAGTACAAACAATACCATGATCAACATTGGGTGCCACATGAGTTTCAGGTCAGTGACAAAGTTTGGTTGCAGTTGCAGAAGAATGCCTTACAGGACCCCTTCAAAAGATTTGACCACTCCCTTGTGGGTTGTACACCATCACCAAGGCCATGGGGGATAATTATTTTCATCTCATTCCCCCTTTCATTGTCCTACACCCAATGCTAAACATGGATCTCCTTCGTCCTTATTTCCCACCATTATTGGACACCTCGGAAGTAGCAGAACAATTGAAACCAATAGAGCTCAACCCCAACAGCATACAATAGGAATCCAATAATAATATTGTGGACACACAGATCAATATCACTCGACAACAAAGGATCTAGCTTTATCGAGTTGTCAAAGTAGGGCAGCTCCTGCACCAAGGCAAGTGGCTCACCGAAGGCCAAATTTAGCAGAAATTTCCTCATCTGATGGGGGAACTCAACACAATGGAGAAAATTTCTTATTAAGGAGGGAGGATTTATCTAGGTGGATATCGGTGGCTACCCACCTTTTCCAACTGGCTCAAAATAGTTTTTTGGCAATTTTGGCAATTTACTATTTTTAGCAGTTTTAACTTCTGGGGCCATTTTGAGGGCCTAAATGAAGGTTTTTTGGGATCGAGCTTTTCAATGATATCTTATGGAATGATTGAGTCTCCAAAATGAATATCCTCTATGATACCTTTCCAATGGGCTATCATACGCCTAAAACAAAGATCATATGCAAAAGCTACGACCCTGGGAAGTTAATGTACTAACTTACCCAAACGGGGCCCACGTGACTTTTGGGGCTTCATCTCCCAGGGTTAGGTTTTTGGATGTCTAGGGTTTTTGGCATTCCTATTTATTGTAAAAAGTATTTTAGAGCCTCATTGTAATAATCTTCTTGTGAATGAGTGCAACCGTCACATCTCTTCTCAGAGATAAGCCGCCACTATTCCAGCAAGTTTGTTTCTGCTGCATTTTATAGTTTTTAGCTTATTTCCTTCTTGAATAGAAAACCAATTTTACTGTATCTCTGTTATTTTGTGTTAAGTACCTATTAATAATCTGTATTCATTTCATTCCGCAAATAAAATCCGGATCAATGGTGGTTTCCTTATATCATTATTGTAATTACATGATAAACTCTTGAACAAAGAAATGATAAACAAGAAAGCAAAAAACTCATGGTTAAGTCCAAGCTACCACCAAGTTAATGCCCTAAAGTGTAGTCAATGCAATGAAAAATAGGAAAGATCCATGTTAATGCTACTTGCTATCAATTTTATGGAATCAACTTAATCAACATATTGAATGCATATGGAAATATGGTTTCTTTGGAGGATTATCATAGTTCTTTGTTGAGAGAAGTAGTTTAGTGAACATTCATTACATTTATTTCCCTTTGGTATTGGAGGATGAANATCAACTTAATCAACATATTGAATGCATATGGAAATATGGTTTCTTTGGAGGATTATCATAGTTCTTTGTTGAGAGAAGTAGTTTAGTGAACATTCATTACATTTATTTCCCTTTGGTATTGGAGGATGAATATTTTAGGATCCATGTTAATGTAGCATTCATGAATTGTAAATTTATTTCCCTTTGGTACTTGAGCATGAATATTTTAGAATCTTATAGAAAATGCATGTTAATGTAGCATTCATGAATTGTCTTGTAAAACATTATGTTAGTACTAAATACACTTATGCACATAGATACACATAAAGAGAATATATACCTTCAATATTGAGATAATACAATTAGCTTACCAAATGTTGTTCTTAGTGTCAATATAATTTTCCCATAGATTTTGAATACCAAAAAATAAGAAAATCAATAAAGGATGAAATTGATTTCTATTAATGTTTAGTAACATAATAAAGGATGAAATTGCTTTCTATTAATGTTTAGGAACATACTAAAAATAGTATTCAATTCCCTCCTACAATTATGAAAACCTTTTGTAGTAAATCATGTACGCAATCTATTGTGTTAGAACTGTGTTCCTTGAAACATCATTATTTTTATGAACTCATACATTCATTCTTACCTATAGCTATAATATCCCCTTAGTTTTCATTTGTACTCTCCAAGGCTTGTTTTATTTTATTAGTCCCTACCCTTTGGGCAGCAGGGACTTATAGTAATCGATTTTTCATGGTTGTATTATTATGGCACGGAAACCAAACAACTTAAGAAAAGTTTTAATAGTTTCATGCACATTTCCAAGCCGCTTTTGGTTTTTAGGCTAAAGTTTTAATTTGGAGGCCTTATTTGGCCTCTTCTCGAGGCACACTCTTACCATATATTAGCTTAAAAGCACTTTCAAGTGCATATTTGATCCCATAATGGATTAACATGGATTAATGCTAACTTTCAAGTTGGCATTAATTCCCACAAGATTGCTCTAAAATAAAATTTTATTTATTTCACCAATTTTTATTTTTATTTTTATTTTTAAATGAATATTTTTCATCGCAATTTCGACGCACAACAGAAATCCTACGATGAATTTGTTATATAAACCAAGAAAATTTGTCGTCGCAATTTCGACGAAAATTAAAATTCCTGCGACAAATTTTCTATATAAATCAAGAAAAGTTGTCGTCGCAATTTCAACAACCATAATAATCCTGTGACGAATTTGCTATATAAACCATGAAAAGTTGTCATCACAATTTTAACAAAAATAAAAATTCCTGCGACTTATTTTCTATATAAATCAAGAAAATTTGTCGTCGCAATTTTGACGCCCATAATAATCCTGGGATGAGTTTGCTATATAAACTGAGAAAAGTTGTCGACGCAATTTCGATGACAATAAAAATTCCTGCGACAAATTTGCTATATAAATCAAGAAAAGTTATCTCCGCAATTTCAACGACCATAATAATCCTGCGATGAATTTTCTATATAAACCAATAAAATTTGTCGTCACAATTTCGACGACAATAAAAAATCTTGTGATGAAATTTTTATATAGACCACGAAAATTGTCCTGGGACAAACAATTGGTTTCACTTAGTTTTCCTATATTTTCGTATTGGTGACGATATTTCTTTTTTCGTTGCAATTGTGAGAAGTTCCCTATGATCGTCACGATTGGGACGTTAATTCAAGTTCGTTGAAATTTCCATATTCCATGATATGAAATTTGAGAGACTCAAGACTTGTCGCAATATCCATGACATATCATCGCAAGAGTGTCAAAATAGCTATCACAAAATTACCCTAATTTTCTAGTGCATGGCCGCGGGTGTCGAGCGTTGTGGCCAAGCCGTGGGCACGCCCTTGGCGTGGCCACAGGGTTGGCTCCCCGTGACCAATTCACAGTCTATGGGCTATGACTTGGCCGTAGGGGGCCAGCCCTATGGCCAAGTTGTTGGGGTGCCCACGACTTGGCCACAAATTTGGACACTCGCGACCATGTCACAACCAAATTTAAATTAAAAATTAAAAAAACTAATTTAAATTTAAGTTTTAAATTACATAAAAATTTAATGGAAATTCAAAAAAAATACATACTTCTAGATCGAACGCCCCTCCTCCTGCCAACAGACTGCGCCAACATCTCCACCAATAGACTATAACAAACAACTCCACCAACGACTGCTCCATACATGACAAACAACAAACGACCTGGAGATTCAACTCAAAATTTAAATTAAAAATTAAAAAAAAACAATTTAAATTTAAGTTTTAAATTACATAAAAAATTAATGGAAATTAAAAAAAAATACATACCTGTAGATCCAACACCCTTCCTCCCACTAACAGACGGCTCCAACAACTCTGCCAACAACTCTGACAACAGACCGCGTCAACAGACCGCAACAGATAGCTCTGCCAACAGACTGCAACAAACAAACGCTCAAATGACCGCTCAAATAGACACAACGACTCAACAAATGACTCAACAAACCGCAGCAACAACCACTCAAACAAATGACTCACCAGACCTCACTATCACTATCACTCGCCAAGAGATCAAAAGACCAGATAGTTCTAATGTGTGGTTAATATATAAACATTTGTTCGCCCGAAAGACATTTTCGACCAAAAGATATTTCGGCCAAAAGAATGTTTTGGATGAAATATATTGTCGGTCAAAATATGTTTTCGGTTGGAATATCTTTCGACCGAAAAAATATTTCCGGATGAAAAAAATCCGCCCTGCTAAAATTCTATATGAAAATTGATGGTGTCATCACTATACCGTTCGATTTGATGTTCAATGGTTCGACCGAAAAATAGTTCGGCTGAAAAAAAATTAGCTCGGCAGAAAAAACGTCTTTCAGAATTTTGGAGATCTGATTGTCAAGAAAGTGTAACCCATCTCCATGAAGTTACCCACCCATGAAATTCTTCCAATTTCATAAGAATACTTTCTTCAAACATCTTGAAAACATACTCCAGGAATTCATTTTCTTCAATTTCCATCTTCAACTCTCTATTAATTCAACCCATGTAGGCTCAATGCTGAAACTGGAGCTTTGATACCACTTTATGATTGTTGAAATAATGTAACTGCGAAGAGCATTCTTATTATTATTTTGTTATTGGATTAAATCCCCATTGTGGATTAATCTTGTCATTATTATTATTGGATTAAATCCCCATTGAGGATTAATCATGTCATTATTATTATTATTGT
>SNQJ01S0190063.1:0-18178 GCA_010110895.2 Picea sitchensis
AGACCTTAATACCTAGAAACAACCTTTACAAATGCAGGAACAAGTGCATGCTTTAGGAACATGCATGCACTCTAGAATGCATGCACTTTAGAATACATGCACACTCTAGAACATCTACGAGTTCCTTTCATTCAAATCATGTTGAATTATTTTTGGGTAGGATTGACAAATTTAAAATAGGTGTTTGGTGACTTAGTTGCTTCAGATTTAGGTTCGAAATGACAAACCTCATGGTTTTGGATACAAATACATCAAAACCTCCATTTTTTAAAATGGATCTCAATATATCTATTTTCATGTTATTTTTTTATAGGCTACACAAATCTATCATCAATGAAACTACACACATATATTCCAAATACATGATTTAAAAATAAAGAAATATTATTTACTATTTCTAATTTATTTCTTTGACATATATGAGAACCTTAAATACTTACGTCTTTTATTTCTTCTATAATTTTGTATGACCTTACCCATTTTTGTAAAAACCTATATATTTCTTGCACCAATATAGACTAAGATCTACAATCTAAAAAAAACAAATCATTTGATTCACTTAAGGCCCTCATACCCAACATATAGTTCCAATGATATAATGACTTTCACAATTAAAAAATATATCTTAACATTATAAATTTTGAAAAAATAGCCATACACAATAACATTGCATTCTCTAGAATTATACAAATTATTTTAAGGAAAATCCATCATTTAGGTGCATGAAAAATAACATACCACTATTAGAAAAACTCAAATTTCACATAGTTATACACAAATTCTATAAATAAAAATTATATATTTGAAAAGCTAATTCAATTTCCTACATTTCATCTTGTTAATTGTGAATGTACCTCTAATGATTCCTCCAAGTTAACACATTGTTGTTTTCCCATGTTTACATTGTCACTAACCTATCATGAGTGAGACCATCATTAGCTTGCACTCACCAAATCTCTCAACAATCAACTCTTCTTGTACAAGTTTGGTCAAGCTAATCATAAAGATAACACATAGTTATTCTTTGTCTCACATAAAACTGTTTAATGATTGTTTTTGGGATTAAAAACTTTATTAAGCCGTGATGAAATTCTCTAACTTGTATGTTATTTATTAAGTTTAGATATGAACTTACACAAAATGAACCTTGTCATCATAACAAAACCTACAATTGGGTTTACAATAATGAGAATTGTGATTCTCTTATTTAGTTTATAGCATCATCAAATCCTCACTCCTTTGTTCTAAAAAATGATCATTTATTTATTTTTATCTATGGCACTCTTTCACTTTCTTCTTCTTGTTTCTAGCAACATTAACATCACTCTAATGATACTTTGAAAATATTTTGAGAATGCCCCATAGATCTCTTTCCCCTACCTCATCCGAAGTCTGAATTGCTTGGAACAACAATTTTGAAGTTGGGTGGAATTCTTAGAAAACTAGGGAGAAGGTAACAAATTTTTTAGTGTTATCAAACTTATGCATTATGGATTATGTTCCAACATCGCACTCTTTCATGGATCTACATTGAAATATTTTATTTATGGCCCACATTGAAATTATTTTTGTTATAATTATTTTTTTCTAAATGTCATGTTTCAACTCCTTACTCATTGAAGGAATTACACATCTCCGTGGGGAAGTAGAAACTATCCATGAAATAGGAAATTGAATTACACATTTTGTTTCAATGCAATACGGATTTTTTTACTTTCAATTGCTTTATATATATATGCAAAGTTGATATTAAGCATCTAATGAATTACACATCTCATGGGAGGTAGAAACTGCCAATCCACATAATAAGAATTTTTTTACTTTCATTTACTTATCTCTCTCTATATAAAGTTGATATAAAATTATTTTAGTTAGGGTGTACATTGAATATTTTTTTTTAAGTAAGAGTCAATTTCATTTTGAGCATGGAAGGAATTACACATCTCCCTCATATTGGGATGTAGAAAGCCCCTTCATGCTCAAACATCTCAATCTAAATAATAAGCAATGGATGTATCCATGCTAGAGTGTCATGTTCCTAGAGGTCTATAAGCAAGTAGGGTCTCTTCATTGCTTTTATAGTATTTTGATAAAAATTATCACCCTTCAACAAAGGTTTCAAGATCTAGTATTTTGACTCTCATGATTAAGTAGAATTTGGATATACTCCAAATATGAATATAAGATGCACTCTTCATGCATCTTATGGATACATATATTACATCCTCTTATATGAATGTTGACAAAAATGTTTGATTTTGTGGTTGTATTTAAAATTTTATATTATCATTCTTAACACTTTAAAATTATTCTAGAAGTTTCTCTATATATATCTTATCAAAATTTTAAAAATTATATTTGAAATTACAAAGTATGTTTATTATTACTTTATATTGAAATTTTCATTTTGCTATTTTAATATTGATTAAATTTAATATTTTAATCAAAATTTTCATCTTTAAATTTATAATTAATTTATAAAAAATTAAATAAATATATACCTTCAACTTAAAATTAATTTTAAGTAAAATTTCTCACGTTTGTACTAATGCCTTCCAACTAAGATTCCCAAGTAAGATTTTAATTTCTCACGTTTGTACTAATGCCTTCCAACTAAGATTCGCAAGTAAGATTTCTCACGTTTGTACTAATGCCTTACCAACTAAGATTCCCAACGTTTGAACTGATCCGTTACCACCAACAATAACTTTATGTCATATCGATTCCATTGATTGCGCCCTCCAGATTCGTTCGAAGAAACACGGCTTCCTTCATTGTTTTAATATTTGCCAATTTCCGAGTTCCTCGAGCCTTTTATATGCTTCGGTTCACGGATCTGTGCCATTATATTTTCAGTTCTGTTGTGAATTTCTGTATCATAAACAGTTGTGAATAGAGCTTGGTTACTTTAGTAGCAATTAAGGCGGGGCCGGAGGCTTAGCGGCATAAACGTGGAGCTTGACGCTCAGCCATGGATGCTCACCCATGTTCTTTGCCAGACAAATCTCACTGTTGCCAAGGCATCAACTGTTCAATCAAGACCCTTCACTTTTCAAGGATGCACACCGCCCGTTCAAGTTTCTTGTATGGCAGAAAGATTTCTCGAATTTTCTGGGCCAATTCTATCATACAAACGGGCTGGATGTTAAATCAACTCTACTACAGTTTGTTATATCTGTTTTTTTCTGAATTGATCCCTAGACACCTGGTCTTAAGTTTTGTCAATTTCGTTGATATCTTTCTTATATCATTTTTAATTATGATTTTAATGATTGAGTGGTTTTAATGATTACAAGTTAAAATCTAAAAGGGTAGGGTATGTATACCTCATAGATTTTTAAGCAGAAATGCGTATACCTATTGGTAATGGGCACGATTAATTATCTTTTAATTTAAAATTCTAATCTGATGACTAACAATTGAACTAACAATTGAAGATGCTGACATATTCTTAGTCGTCCTCCCAAATCAATAAATGTGATTTACTCTTCATAACTTCCTTGTATTTTTGAATGCATAAGTTAACCTGTTTACTTTTTAACATTTACTTAATCATATTAAGAAATTACTGTAGCACCATATAATTGCCACGTTCCGGTTATAACGGTCACTACTTCAACTTCCTCCTCAGCGGTCTGTGTGTCTCGTGTGTCTCAGCTGTCCGCGCGTTTCATATTCGATGGCTGGCCGACCGTCCATGCGTCTCAACTGTCCGCACGTTTCATATTCAATGGTTGGCCGACCCATCAGCTGTCTGTCTCATCTATCGGCGTGTTTCATATTCATGGCTACAGAACGTTTCATTTTTTAGCGTGGATATCTTTCGACATTCTCAGCCGATACCTTTAGGCTTGCGAGTTAGCGACTGTGCTAGTACTAATCAAATTGTTGGATATCTTTCAACATTCTCAGCCGATACCTTTCAGCTTTCTCAGCAGGAGTTAGCGACTGTGCTAGTACTAATCAAATTGTTGGACAGAAAAGTCCCTTATCCCACAAACAAGGAGTGTCATACACCAATTTGGTGTCTAGCTTGACTCTTAAAAATATATTATTATTATTATTATTATATTGGTGAGAAATGAGATTTTAAAATATAGATTATTTTAATAATAAATATTGTATGGATGCTCAAGATTTAATGAACTTTCAATATTTTTCTGAATATTTTTTTATCTTATAAGATTAAAATCAAAAAAATATATTTTTTATATTTTTTCTTTTATTAGAAGAACAAAGCATAAAATAATTATGTCCAAAGTGTTTGTTTCCTCTCGCCAGGTTTGGATGGTGTGGATTGGTGGGAAAATGCTGCTCCTTTGGTTTTTCTTTGACCACATTTTCCTCACAAACAGAGGAGTGGACATTTCCATTTATCTCCATACCCTGGACTGAAAGTTTCACTTCACTTGGCAATGTCCGTGTTTCAAATTCACTGCATATCAAATTAAATTGTTGGATATCAAATTCCCTAATCTTTACATATCAAATCTACTGAATTGCTGAACCCTTTGAACGTTCTATCGCTGTATAATAAAATCCGCTTTACATGGAATCCGCTTTCAATGTTATTCAATGATCTTGACTTTATTTTTAAGCTTTGCATTTCAAAATAAGTATTGAAGCATCCAAATTTTGTTTGCTTTCAGTTTATATTATGATATAGATATTGTATGAAGTTTACAATTAAATTTTGTGAATAAAAAGTGTATTTTACAGTATACTAAATTAGTGTATGAGATTTCCTACTCCTTCTCGATTTGAACCAGTGACCTCCAAGAAAATCCCTTTCATTGCCACTACATAAGCCAACACTATGAAGGACTTAAGCATGGTAAACTCACCTTTCAAGATCCTTGCTAAAGAGCCTTATAGTGATTTCAAAATACACACTATAGACATGGGTTTCAAGTTATCTAGGTAAATGGGCTACTAAGGCCAAGGGCTAGGCAAGAGAAACTAAAGGATTGTATACCCCATTGTAGCTAAATAGAGGCCCAAACATGAAGGCTTGGGATTTGGTGGACAAGAAGCAAACACAAGTGCAGCTTAAACCACTTTTTTCAAGGCAAGAGGAACTAAACAAGAAGCCATTCCCATGAAGGAAAATGCTCTGAGAAAATGAGTCGATAGCAATCCACTCAAATCTACGTGTAGAGACTTGGAAAAGCGCAGCAAATGGATGATTTTACCAGGTTCTAAATCTACTGCAACACTTGGGGGACCAAGCAAACAAGCCGTGAAGCATCATCACAAACCAAAGAGGTATGTCGAGGCATATGTGGTTTGTTTCTGCTGCAAGAAGAATGGTCACAAGGCTAGAAATTGTTGGCACTCTAAAAGGACAAGCAACCCATGTAGGAACGATTGTCAATACTATAGATTGACTAGATATTGCAAGGCCAAATGTTGAATGCTTCACTTGGAACTCCATCCCAAGAACTGAACAACCAAGAAGAAAGACTGGAGAGTGCAAGGTCAAGGGAAAAGATGAGCTACTTGCACCTGCAACCCAAGGAGCAATGATTTTCCAGTAACCTATTGGAGCAAGGAATGCCATCTCTCACCATGAGTTGGACAACATGATTATGCCAAAGGAAAGCACCTAGAACCCAATGAACAATGGTTATCTAACAACCTTTAACCTATTGCAATTGAGAATGTCATCTTTAGCCATGAGATGGACAACATGCTTATGCCAAAGGTAGCCCCTATTCAACACTTATCTTCCATCCTATAATGGAGGCACCCTTTATTGAATTTGTCAATATTTCTTGATGGAGCACAAGAGGTAGGCGTACTTATTAAAAGAAGAAGAAGAGCAAAGGGAGTTAAATCTTTTTGGGACCAAAACCTTGCAAATGGGGAGGTGTGATCCCAAATGGATCTTCTAAACCATCTCTCTTTTTTCAACTTATTAATAAAAAAAAAAAAATTGTAAAATTGAGTGAATAGTCCAAAACTCATTTTTGCTTGGAAGATGAAACAATCATTGTGATGGTTGGTTTACCAAGGGGTTCAATGAAGAAGAGAACTCAAGAGAAAATGGAGTAGTAGAGCATGGGGGATTCAAAAGAAGAAGCCCATTCAAAGGTAGAAGGTCGTCTCTAAGCCAGTTAACAATCTATGAAAATGTTTCCTATGAGTAGGAATGCATTATGCTCTCTTTCAAAATGCAATTCACCATTGTAACCATTTCTTGAAAAAATTTAATCCCCACAATAAATTGTTTTAAATTGTTTTTCTAATTTGGGATTAAACCATAAATCTATGTTATTTATAATGTGGTAATGATTATATGAATGTGTCTATGAATACTAGATTAAATTAACACTTATTTTATTAATTTCACTACTAAAACACTATGTAATACATATTTAACATTGCATCACTACTCTACCTCCATTCTATACTAACCAATTTGTTTTCTAGAGCCATCTCATTGATGTATTTAGGCACTAAATAGTGTTCAAACACCAAAGTATCTCATATATCACATCCAAATTATTTCCATATAAAATCTCGAATCACATCTTTGCATATTTTAAAGGTAAATTAGATTTCCTTGCTAGTTGTCTARAATAGTTGTTATCAGCATTGTTATGAATCTCTTCTCRGGAAAGTATTGGCGAGGGTCTRGATTTAACTCGGCTATATATCGCATAAATTCAATATATCGTTGAGATTTACARCAATGGATTTCGTTGAGATTTACAACAATGGTTGCAGCAGCCAATAGTACCACTATGTTGCAATGAGATATTCTTTAGTTAACATTTGACCAAATTWTTTAACCTCCTTTCTCAATGTTACTTTTAATTGAACATGAATYCATCCATGTTCACGCCCATATAAAATGCCTATAACATTTCATACAGAATTCATCCATGTACATCGCACATATAAAATGCCTATAACATTTCATACAGAATTCATCCATGTACATCGCACATATAAAATGCCTATAACATTTTATACAGAGGCATGGGCATGGACATAGGTATAGGTATACTGATTTTTTTTTTTTAATAAGAAAAGCAATTTCAATGCTATTGGTTTAGAATCAAAAGAAACTTTACAATATATAATTAGGTAGTCAAAAGCCATGACTCTCAGTTTTACATCTTTTCAATTTTTACATCTTTTCAGGAAGAAAAGCACCCATCCATCATCCTTGAACCAGAAAGTGTAAATTCTTTGACAAACTAATAAAACACAAAAAACATTCTAGATTATTATTATCAACCGAAACCTATACCACTCCATTATATGAGACTCAAGAAAAAACAGAATTAAAAGAAAACAGAAGACCCAGAGCTGATCGCATCATATCATCCTCCAAAAATTCTTCAAAATCTAAACACCCAGGGCTTTTTCCAAGAGCAAGCGAAAGATAATTTGCTTCTGAGTTGAACTGTCTGTACACATGAAAACAATCCAACAATCCAATCTTCTGAAATTGTTCTTGAGATCCAGAGTCTTAAGCATCCAAAATTGTAAAGAGAGAACATTTAGCCTTTCCTTCCCTGTAAACTAGTCTAGCATCACTTTGGAGTCTCCAGCCACCATAAGTTTTAAAATCTGTCTACTGATAGCAAAAGATAAAAGTCCCCAAAGAGCTACCAATTCTGCTATAGTATTATTACCTGCTCCAACTGCCATATGTATCTTAAAAAAGTATTATTACCTGCTCCAACTGCCATATGTATCTTAAAAAAGTGGGAAGCCCTCATAGTGATTCTGATACAGAAATTGGTTGACGTTTTTAATGTTAATTAAGACTACCAGTTTTGGCTGTACATATTGTTTGAAGTTTCTCATAGCTATGCAAATATTTTAGTCGATCATGTACGATTTTTCATTCTTACTTGTAGAATCCATAGAGTTTGATAAACTTTTCAATTTTTCACTTAATATTCGTTTAGTGGTTTAGAAGCAAGTTTAAATCGTTAAATTTTGATAAGATTTTTTTCCATAAACTTTTCAACTTTCACTTTGTGGTTTAGAAGCAAGCTTAAAGCTTCGTGGTTTAGTCGTTTAGTATGTCATTAACGCTAATTTCTTTTCAGAATTATCGTCATTGTTCAGTGACCAAGCCAACATATTCAATTGGGGCATTGGTTAAGGGTGTTTTTTTGGTAGGAATGAGGGGATGTAAATTTGAACAAAATTCTTATTTTCTGTTGTTTAAATTGTATTTCTGAATGTATAAATGGATTCTGGGTGTTGAAAAACCCTTGGAACACTGGGATTATACAAACTTAGCCACTCAAATTTGCAGATCCAACCAATCATCCCCTGATTTCAGACAAAATCAAACAAAAAAAATTACCTAAATAAAACTAAAACTAAAAAGTAAAGCGTTTAAAATACTGATTAAATTGATTTCTAATGACTCTGTTCACGGTTAACCAGAATTTTCGCTCAGCGGTATCTACATTAACAGGTCATTAAGCCAGCCTATTGAATAACCCTCGTGGTCTTCCCAAACGTTTGTTCTCTTCCAATGAGTTCTTCCAATCCCAATCCAAAATCTTTAGAATAGTAAGAAGGAGACGAGGGCAGATTAAAGTCAAAAAGATTAGACATCACTCAAATCTCATTGGCATGGACTGGTGGAAGTAGAAAGTAACATTCAAGAAAAACGTTAGATCGGTAGCAAGAAAAACGAGAAATGAATTGAAATAAAAAGTTAAAATAAACAAAACCATACATATAGAAACAAAAAAAAGTAGGAGTGTCAACGTCAATGGAACGTCATTGTTATTCACAGATTAATACCATTTCGATTCTCAAAGTCAAAAATAGAGACGAAAGTATACGTCATGATAACATCATCACAATTTATACTGCTAGGGTTTGGAATTTCAAAAAAATAATCTGTTAAATTTGATAATTTTGAGGTTGTAGTTTAATCTTTCTACTGCTAGGGTTTGGAGTTTCAAAACGAAATACTTTTAGGTTTGGAATTTCAAAAAATAATCTGTTAAATTTGATAATTTTGAGGTTGTAGTTTAATTTTTTTATGTTTTGGTTTTAGTTTAGAGATATTTTTGGGGATATTTGTCCTAAATATGGTAACAAATTGTTAGATTTATAGATTTGAATGATTATTTTTTATAATCAAAATTATTCAAAAGTTTTTCAACATGCTGAATCCATTTCTACATTTAAAAATAAATTCTAAACCACAAAAAATAGTGATTTTGTACAAATTTATATAATAAAAATTAAAACTTAAAATAATTAAACAACACCAATTTTAAAAATTATCTATTTTATTTTTAAAATGATTGGTTTACCTTGTAAAACAAAAAAAAATCCATCCCTCTCACACGTTATCGAAAAATTCCATCCCCTCACACGTTATCGAAAAATTGACTACGCGTACCCAGCACGGAACCAATTCGTCGATACCTTCGAGAAGGTCCCTCTGCTGCTGGTAGTTGGGAAAGTTAGAACATTGTCTCGCCTCTCACCAAACATCATCCTTAACAACTTTTCTTGATACATGCGTTACGACCTCGACTATTAATTCCATTCATGGCGCACAGCATATTCATTTAATGCATGGTGATTTAGAAAGAAGGCACGTCATTCTTCATTTTCATAAATTTTGCCTGTATCGGTTGGGCAGATCCGTGCCATGTAATTTTAATCTCCTGGTTTGAATTTCTGTGAGAGAATCAATTCAATCATGACTGTCATGAATCACAGCCCGTTGTTATGTTTTATGTTTTTGCTTTCTTTGGCACTGAACATGCCATTCGCAGCGGGGGCTGAAGATTCAGCAGCATATTGTCCGTTGAACATAACTGTGGAGCTTGACCCTCAGCCATGGATGCTTCGCCAATGTTTACTGCCAGACAAATCTCACTGTTGCCAAGGCATCAACGATTTAATCAGGATCCTTCATTTCTCATGGATGCACACCACCCGTTCCTTCCTCTTCCCCACCAACTACACGGCAGCTACATGTTTAAACGAATTCCAGAGGCAAGTGGAAGCCAAGGCGGGAATAGGAGCCGACCAGTTCAGGAGCTGCAACGTGAGGTCTGAAAACTTCGTGTGCGCTTCACGCACCTGCCTCGGTATTGACAATCTAAGGACCTTTGAGAGCAGGGTGGATACGTCCGGCATGAAGCAAAACTGCGACGGATCTCGCCCGGGACGTTTTCAGTGCGATAGATGCTTAAGGGCTATGGCCATGGCGATCCGTTCGCTGAACAAAGCATCCGGAGGAAAATCGAATTGCCAAATGTTTGTGATGATCTATGTGGGAGGAGGCATCAATTGTTACGATGGTCTAGGACCAGACGCCGCTTACTGCCTTCTCAGCGTACATAATCTAACGGCATTGGCAGCCCTTCCCTGGTCGAACAGACGAAATAGAGTTAGGAAGAGGTATTTCCTCGTCATAATCCTTGCTGTGGGAATACTAGTCATTGGATTGAGCATCTGCCTGTGTTTAAACCGAAGAAAGTCCCGTCTCGTGAAATCGAAAAGGATGAAATTGATGCAGAGATACGATTCGTTGAGCTCGAGCACGGGACTGGCATTTTTCAGCCTGTCGGAGATCAGAGATTCCACTGGGAATTTCGCGGCGTCGAACGTGATCGGCGAAGGTGGTTTCAGCACTGTTTACCGGGGGACGCTGCCAAACGGATCGCGGATAGCCGTGAAGAGATTAAAGTACTCGACGAAGATCAAAGGAGACGCTGATTTCAGACACGAACTGCATGTGATCAGCGGGATTAAGCACCGCAACTTGCTTCCTCTCAGGGGCTACTGCATCGAATTCGACAAAGACGGTCAGGTAAGTGAGCAGCTTCTTGTTTCTGATTTCATGGAGAACGGCAGTCTGGCCGACTGTCTCTTCAATCCCAATAGATCAACATCGATGTCATGGCCCGATCGGTACAAGATTGCGGTGGGCATAGCCAGGGGGCTCACTTATCTGCACGAATTCGCCAAGCCTGCCATCATTCACAGGGACGTTAAGGCTGCAAATGTTCTGCTGGACGCCCAACTCAATGCTTTGGTCGCAGACTTTGGAATGGCCAAGTTGAAGAAAGAAGAAGAAGATAAAACCCACTACAGCACCAGGACTGTTGGGACGCTCGGTTATGTAGCCCCCGAATACGCTCTCTACGGCCATCTGACCAACAAGAGCGATGTATTCAGCTTCGGTATCATACTGCTGGAGCTCATAACGGGGCGGAGGGCTCTGGATTCGACGTCTGGTGTTCTGGAGCACTTTCTTATATCGGACTGGGTGGTGGACATGAAGCAGAAGAAGCGGGCGGAGGAGGTTATTGACATAAGGATACGGGATTCCGAATACAAGAAGACAATAGATAAAGTATTATTGTTGGCCCTTCTGTGCGCCCACCCCAGAGTTGTCTCAAGGCCCTCAATCTCGGAGGCACTGGTTGCCCTTGAAGCTATAGATGGCCCACTGTTGGTGACCAAGCAAATCGAATCGGAACTGGAAGCTTTTTGCAACAGCAGAGGGGACCTTACTTGGTTTCTATCTTCGGAAGGCCGCAGAGACGAGAGTATGAGCGACAGGAGTAATATTTCGGGCTGAGCATTTTCTAAAACAACCAACAATTCTATCATACAAGCGAGCTCGATGGTAAATCAGCTCTACTACAGTTTATTATTATATCTGTTTTTTTCAAATTGATCCCCCACACACCTGGTCTAAAGGTTTGTTTAAGATATAACATGGTGCTGAGTTATGGAGATTCGCAGGGAGGCATGGACGGGATTAAGGAAGCCACCAGAGCCCGACTCTGTTATAGCAAACAGTGTAAGCTTGTGCTAGGGAAGTCCTTCTGGAATGTCGAAGTTCGTTCTGTTCGTTGATATTCGGAATGCGAGCAGATTTTGTGGGCAGGGACATCAGTTTGCTGGATCGGGTTGATCATTGTGAATACAGGCACAATTTGTCGACAGTGGGCTAAAAATCAATTTGTCGACGATGGTACTTTTGCATTGGATGATGCTTCTGGTGCATCGAATATCTCATTCCGATCTAGGTCACTGGTATTGTAGAATATTTGACACGCTCTTCCATGATTGACCATTATCATCCCAATTTTAGTGGACAGGATAAGTTTGTACTTTCATAATATTGAATCTTGTGGCTTCCATCTTATAAAAGCTCCTTTTCACTTCTAAATCATGGATCTTTTATTTATTTTGAAATAAATAATTTAAAATTTATGTTATTTGAATTTTCATTTCATTTGAATGTTTTATTTTCAAGCTCCTTTTCTTCACTTCTAAATCATGGATATTTTATTTATTTTGAAATAAATGATTTAAAATTTATGTGTCTTTGAATTTTCATCTCATTCGAATGTTTTATTATGGAATTCATTATGTTTTATTATGGAATTCATTATGAGTAAGTGGTTAATGTTTTATAGCATTTAAAAATAATAATAATAATATATATTATATTATATTATTATTATTATAAAAAATTGAATATAAATAACCCTAGCACACCCAGGTAAAAGTGATTGATAGCATGCGGCATTACCACATTTGACACTAATTGATTGCTTTTTACACTAATTTGTTACTTTATAGTGATATTAGTTTCAAGAATGCAATTATTATTAAGTTGAAAATTTTAGTTATAAGAATTACTCACTAACGATCCTTGAATCGATACATGACCTTTGTCATATAATAGTTTGGATTCATTGAGTTTGAATGTGCATATATTAATTATCAAATATATTTTAGGTCTCTCAGTCCACAAAGAACGAAGAGAACGAATCTCCAGTAGAGATTGACCAATGGAAAACACATAAAAATTACATAATGATTCATGTGGTAAAACCTTTTGTAAGGAAATATTCATAAGATAATGGTAATTGGTATTTTTATTGTTCAATCAAGGAGATTTATAATATAGCAGGCTTGCACCCTTGATTCAATATATGCCTCTAAGGGATACTTATTTAAATTATTTCTCCTAAAGTTACTTAAAATTAATTTGACTAATTTTAGGTCAATTCGTTGTCACATTCTAACAATATCCACCTTGAAAACAATTTACTCGATACCTTGCCTTACGTTCTTTACAATCCAAGAGAAGCCAAACATCGGTTTCTATAACAATATTGGTTTCATGAACATGTCTCCACAATTTGCTTGAGTATGGACCACTTCACCTCCATCAATAACTTATCTTACAAAATGATGTCTTTTCCCATTTTGATATGTTGGACTATTAGTCAAATTCCCAACAATTTGACTACCACATAATACTTTATCCTACACTTGTCCAAACTTACCCAATAGATCCTTACATCCATGCAAGACATAACCTAATGTATATCTCCTCTTTTCAAAATCTCTTGTAAGCTCTTAATCAACATAATCACAGACTAAATCACTACAACCATTGTAGGTGATACTCATGCCTCTAAAATGTCGAAGCACCCATTTCACTGCTTTACCTGGATTTGTCATGTAACCGCTGACAACACCAACTGCATGTAAAATATATGACCATTTCATTGCACACATCAAACTTCCTACTAGAATACAATACATGAGACATATAACCCTTTTCTTCTTCATTACTAGGACATAAACATGAAAAAAGCTTACAATGCCAAAGGGATATTTATCGGTTTCACATTATTCATACCAAATTTCTTGAGTATGTTCTCCACGTACTTATGTTTTGATAACCAAAGCTTATCATATTTCCTGTCTCTGTGTATTTCCATGCCCAAGATATTTTTTAGCTCCTCCTAGATCCTTCATATCAAACATCTTAGCCAATTAATCCAACCTGTTGATCTCAACCATGCTTGTGCTTGCTACAAGCATAAGATATAACACCAAGATAATGAATATACCATAAACACATTGGTTATACTCACTTCTTGTAAAATTTGGCTCACCATGAAGGAATCAAACATCTTGTACCATTTCATGCTCGAGCTTCGAGCCATACAATGACTTCTTTAGTTTACAAACAAATCTTGTATTGCGATCATGAACTAACCTTTCTAGTTGTTTCATATACATCTCCTTATCCAAAACTCCATGTAAAATTGTTTTAACATCTAGCTACACTAATTCAAGATCAAGTAACACAACTAGTGCTAATGCAACATGTATAGAAACAAGCTTAACAAAATTTTCATCGAAATCAATACCTTCCAAATATCCTTTTGCTACTAGTCATTCTTTGTAACTTTCATATTTTACTATGTTTGATTTTATGAGAGGAGATTCATCAAACAATGCATATTTGTTAATGATGATTTTGTGGGAAGTAGGACCCCACAATCTGTATCCCTTAACGTCATCACCATAACCAACAAATATCTACCTGTTTGATCTAGGTCCTACTTAGAACACTGATAAGAGCATAAGCATCACAACCAAAACTTCACATTTGAGTAATCACAAGATTACCTATTCATACATCTTCCTAAATATTTGATTCTTTTGCAATTGATGCTGACCAATTTACCAAATAGCATGATCGCTTCTACCCACACCTCTTGCTACAACTTGGCATCACTAAGCATGTCTCTTTGATCTCAGCTTCCTTGCAATAATTTCCAAATTCCAAGGATGTGAATTCGCCTTCATCATCTATTCTAAAACACTTGATTGACCTACCAGTACTCTTTTCACCACAAATCTCTAAACACATCAGCCTTTTTTTATCTAAAAGATTGTTTTACACTCTAAAGGTCAACCTCACAAGGATATGAATCCCCATGCACTTTTAGAGAGGTGGTACTCCTATTTTTCTTATAAACTTACAACAAAATTTGAGAAGGACCGTATTCTATAAAAACTAACATTCTTATTCAAAACAGTACTTGAGATAGGGACAAGATACCTTTTTAAAAAGAAACCAAATTTCTACAATATTTTACAACATGGATATAGAAAATAAGTATGATAAATAAAAGGTTGACATTTCCATCACAACATTCATCAAGACAGTAAAAAGATATCCACAGTAAAGAGACAAGGAAGATGGACCACACATATAAGAGAACTTTAAATGATCATTCCATTAAACACCAAAAAGATTATGATGGATAAAACATTTGGAAACTCAAGTTTCAAGTCAAAGTCTTTGAGAATATAATAATGTAGTATCCCAAGCAATTCTCTTGAAATCTCAAAAACAATACAAGTTTTTAAATACAAATTAAATGCCTTTAAAGAAAAAGTATGCATTCTCCCTTCAAAGAGGACCAGGTTTGGCTCCCACGGACCATAAAATGAAAAGACCTAGAAGATGAGAGGGAAAAAATCAAGGTTCAACCTGGCTTTCACAGAATACTGGGAAATGAAGATAGTCTAACAAATGACTATAAAAGAAAAAGACAGAAAAAAGGGAACAATTCAGTTTCCTGAATCACTATGATGGAAAGTACTTGTTACCTTTACTTTCTTGTAGTTGATTCATTTATAGATTTATGTTGTGGTTGAGGTGGCATAATTGTTGTAAGTGCTTCTTGATTTTTTGGTTCAGTAATTATGGTTGGTGCCTTTTTCAACCACTCCTCTTTGTATTCCCTTAAAGGTGCCATGGTAATTTTATGCTTAGTTTTAATTTCAAATAATTGATTTTCAAATTCCCTGAGATCCATCTCCGATTGATGCAATGTGTCGTCCACTTCATCGTTCCTGTTGATATACCAAATTAACCATTTTTCAACTATATCTTCATAAAACTCTATAGTTTCGGTAAATTCATTTGCCCAGGCAACTTTTAATGCATCAAGTTGTCCCATTAAAGATTATTTTGATACAATCATGGTATCCATCAACAAATTGGGACCATTTGATTCTTGAGTAAGACCAACAAGTTTAAAAAACAAATGACTCTTTTTATTTCTCAACACATCAATGTTGTTTATCATTTCTTTTAATTCATTTATTCTTCTAGCCGAGCATGCATTGATTTGTTTCATCCGATAAGGTGAAGAAATTTTGTGTTCTTTCTTGTGGGCTTCATTTAAGCTTGATACCTTAGTTAAAAATGTATTTAAAGCTTCCTTGAAAAATACTTCATCATTTTCTAAGTCCTTTTGCAAGTATTCTTTGGAATTTTGTATTCTAGACAAAAAGCTAACAATACTTTGGGAAAGCTCCCAAATTTCTTGGATTATATAAATTCTCTTATGTATGGCATCACCAACGTATTTTAGTATAGCTTGTAATAAGATTGATGAGCCTTTGTACTTTGTGATGCTTTACGAGGTATCCTCTAGCACAAGTGCAGGTTGGATTGAATTCAAAGGTCCCAGTACCAAAGCAATTTCTAATTCTTTTATTCTCCTCTTCAATTCTGAATTTATTTTTCCATGTTATCAATTGATTGCTTGAAGGCCTCTCCAGTAGCTCTGTGGAAGTCTGAAATTTGTTATGGTGCTACTCCATCCAAATCAATCGAAGATCTCCATCTTTCTGATGACCTTTTATTCTTAATATTTACTTTTTTCACTAACAATTTATTAGTCTCACAATTGTAGGTTGTGTGGTGCAAAGTAATAGATTCTTCTTAAAATATTTTGGGATTCTAGGTAATCATAGCATCAACAATTTCCCTCGTCTCCAATCATCTTTGTGCGGACCAGTTAGGTTCTTCAATGAGCTCGTCCATGTCCATTGCACGGGGACCCTCCTGGACTTCAAGTATGCTTAATCTTGTTGATGGTGTATTCATTTTTCTTTTCACATGAGTGTATGTAGTATGTGATTTTTCAGGATTTTTTCTCTGTCAGTATTTATCTCCACCATCATTTGACCCTCCAACTAATATTTTTCTGGTCTCTATTCCGTTGGTTCTATTCTTTGTTCTTGATTGAGTGCTTCTTTGGGATGTTGTTGGTGAATTAGGGTTTTGACTTGTCATTTACCTATAGTGTTGGATGTGTCCTTCATTAGTGTTGTTTATTTATCCTATGTCATTTAAAACTTGATAGGTCACTATTTCATGGAGATCCAAATTATCTCTGTCACCCTCTTGAAACTATTAAATTTTAGTAAAATGTGAAGATTACCCTATTAATTCCATATGTGAAGTAAATTTGTTGTCTCAATCAAAAATATCAACAAATTTAGCTTCCTTTAAGCCCAGTTATTCATGATGTCCTGCCAATTCATCAAATCATCAAGGTGGGTTATATGCTTCACAATAAATTTCCCAATTTTCCATGGTAGGGGTATGCATTGTTTTTTCCTCTTATCATGGAAGAAGTGGGTCCAAATCTTGTATTGTCTGCACATTTCTTTGACAAAGAGTTTATTTGTTATGTAGAATGGTAAAATAAAAGGATTCTCCTCACTACCAAACAATCTAATAAAAATAAATTCCTCATACATTTCACAATCTCCTTTCCAAAAGAGAAATCTAGTTGCTTCCAAGGATAGTGTCGATGTACTATGAGCAAAGATCAATTTTTTGAATTCTGAAATGAATTTTTTATGAACTGAATAAAAATTATATTTAGTTTTATGGCTGTACAAGACCGAATACCATGCATAAACTAGCTCCAACTTAAAATCAACATGTTTTTCCCTCGACAAGTATGCAAACACATGGCCATAAGAAATGGTGAAATGAGGTAAGAAGTCATATTAAACTTTCGAGTCTTTTTTAGGTTATTTAATTAAAAATAAATTTCATTTTTGATAATATAACCCTAATCAATAATGTTTTTTTCATTCAACGCATAGTGCATGGTATATATAGCATTTCCTGATATAAACATAGTAGATTCCAGACCAATAATGTGGGTGAACAACCATGCAAATTATTTGTACGGGTATTTTAATGAAGTTACCTCAATACTGGAAGTATTGGGGTTACTAGTTGGGTCCTCCAAGTAATTGCTTAGAAACCTATTTCTTCATTTATGTTGCTTCAAAAATTTGTCAGCCTCTTCATTTTTTAATCCCATGGTAGGTGTAGGGAGTCGTAGCATTTTGGAGAATGTTGGAACTAGAGAGATGGCTTGATGACCTTGCAATTGAATTATTCTCCATTCAAAGATGAACTTGTATGTGCGCCATTGAACAATCTCTTTGAAGTGTGTCACTTCCATAACACAACCTACCAATGATATTCCTGAGGTCTAGATTAGGTTTGTTTTCTTCTCGGATGGAGAAA
>SNQJ01S0190064.1:0-18145 GCA_010110895.2 Picea sitchensis
GGTTGACTTGATAAGTGGGATGTTTCAAATAGATGAAGGATTGTTGAAAGATGAGTCGAGGAGGGTGACGGATGTAAGGACCGGAAGAGGGGAGAACGTACCTATGGATGTCGTGGTTGGAAATCATGGAAATCATTAAGCCAGGGGGTGTTTTTCCTAAAGGAGGTACATAGCACTCGACTATGGTGAAGTGGAAACTTCAAGAAGGAATTACTAGGAGAAACCAAGTGTATAATGTTAAAATGAGGGGTGGAGCAGGAGTTCCAACAATGATGGTGTTGTCTATGGTTACTCGTATTAGGGGGTGGAGAATTCACAATGGAGTTATTCAATAGGGAGTGACATGATGGAATTTAGGTATCTAGAATATGGGGGGGAATTTGATGAGGCTTTCGTGGGATAGTTGGAATCTAGTCAACTTGAGAAATCATAGAGACCAGGTAGTGTTGAAACTTGGAGGGGCAAGATCTGGCTTGGGCGCAAGGGTAAGGTCGGGTGGTAGGTTTTCTAGGTGAGAAGAGAGACCCGGAAGCAACCTGTGTGGAAAATGGGTTATTGGTACCAGGGCAATAATCTACACGAGTTTTTCAAGGAGATGTGGGTTCTTGCAATTCCCAATATGGCCAGGAATTCTAGAAAGAGGGAAAGGGAAAATCATTAATTGGAGAAGAGGAAAGATTCAACCTCATCCTCCCAAAGGCCGGTAGAAAATACCAAAGAAACTTATGAGGCTTAGGAGGTGGGCCATCGATACCAAGAGCTCTGCTCAGAGGCGGAGAAAAAGGAAGTTGAAGAGGTTGAGGAGGTGGTTCGTGCTTAGAGATGGTCAACTTGTGATAAGAAGATCTTCGAGGAAGTGCATGATTGGGTCGATGATCCCTTCTATTCTACTACAAGGACACCAAATAATTCAAAATCATTGAAACCTACCAGATTGTTAAGGAAATGGTCGGGAAGGATTTGGAAAGGACCATGAGAGAATGGGGGATATACTACATACAAAATTGCATTTGAAGGAAAATTTGAATGATTTTTCCAATCCCAATATGGCATTCGATTCAAAGTGTCTCTAGCTAGTCATCATCCAAAGAAATGGGAGGATGGAGAAGGAACACCAACCTCGTCTGGCACCAAAAATTGTCCAATAAATGTGGATGCATCCAAGCAAGCTACAACAACTATCGAGGACGAGGTGCAGAAAGAGAAACTCCAACCCAAAGCAGAGGGATAATGGATTTGAAATAGCTTTTGTTATGATGTTTTTTTTATGGCCATAGACCAATTGTTGGGCTTATAATATATATATTCCAAAAAGACAATTAAAGGTAGATTATGAACAATTTGTTTACACATAGTATAAAAGGATATCTTAGAACTAAAGACTTCTAGTTTGAAAACTTTGTTAAAAATCTCAGGGTAAAGAATTTGGTTTCCTTTTTTGGAAGTTTAAGCATGCTATAACCCTTTTGTATATAATAGATAAATCTTGGTTGTTTTTTAGCTTAAAAATAATCATCATTAATAAAAATCAATAACAACAACAACGACCAATAATAATATTGATCATTATGCTAGAAAAAAATTTGGATAAAAACTATGTAAGAGGTTTAGTTTTTATCAAGAAAAGTTTCTAGCATAATGACTAATTGTGGAAACCCACATACTCAATTATTGATCATAATTATAATTATAATTAAAATATATATTAAAATTTGATTATGGTTTTTTATGGGGAGATGTCCCTCTAATCTCGAAAAGCAACTTAGAATTCCCAAAGATTTATGTTCTAGCACGAGTATGTCAGTAAATCTTATAAACAAAAAGTTATGATAATTAAATCCAAAATATCACTTAAGCTAATTTTGTGTATGGAAATAACAACTTAGAGGAAGTTTCTCTATACAAATGTCTTGGAGTTTACCTTCATCACAAGTTTAACTAGAACTACAACATTGAGAAAGAATTAATGGAGGATGGAAAGCCTATTTTAGTCTTGAGAACAACTACAAATCAATAGATTTATGCTTTTAGTTAAGAAAAGAGGTTCCTCTTTGAAACACTTGTTACTCCAACTATAGAGTATGTCGTTATGAAGTTTGGGGCTCCAACATCTCTAGAGAATCTTGGAGAAAAATCAAGTAAATCTAAAAGTGTTTTATAACTTATAATCTCTTAAAATTAAAGGCAAAACACACTTTTCAACCTCCTCTTATAAGCTAGTCTTTCACCCGTTGGGAGTATGGATATACCTAATGTACAAGCACATGATGAGTAACATCAAACAAAAGAACCCCCCTTGGATTGCTTCAAATTCTAGTGAAATTCACTTGTGGCTTAATAGAGGATGCAATGAAAATGTTAATTATTGGCTAAACCATTGGATAAGAGAAGAGATGGCCATTCTTCATAGCATTAATATTGTTAAAGATACTATCATCTAAACTTAAAGAGAATTGTGTGTGATGAAGAAATAGAGAACAAAGATAAAATACTTATACAAAGGGTTACTAACTCTAATCTAGAATATCAGTATCTTTCTATCATGGTAGCTAAAGGGCCATCCACATTACTAAAAATAAGAATGAACTCTCCTGAGCTCCAACATAATGAAACTAGGCATTGGACAAATCTTAAAACATTGCAGGATGAAAAAAGTTGTCATCTTTGTGATAATAAAGATTGGAGAATGGCTTAGCTTTCTTTAGATTGTCCTACATATACCCACATTAGATCTCAATTTCAAAATATTTATGTACTATCAATTTTTCATAACCTATCGACACATCAAAACTATGTAGATTTAGGGAAGCTTTTCTCTGATCTTTTTGAATATAGAAACAAATTATTAAAACAAATCAATTAATTAATTTTGTGCTCCAGTTTTCTTAAGGTTTTATAGATGAAAGTTGGCCTCAGTGGACGATAATAATCATCATCGTCTAATTAGTTAATTAATTAATAGTAATTAATAATAATATTCTAATAATTGAATGAATAAGTCTTAATTAACAATTGGTTCATCTAGAGTGAACTTTTCATGGTGGGTGAAGGCTCTTTGGCTAGGGTTCCCTAGTCGCATCCCTTGCCGTAGGATTCTGCGATATCGGGGGTGCTCTTCTTCCAGTCGGTGCGTCTACCTTGTGGGATTGGTTTGGAAGTTGAATTTTTTTTTCAGTTGGTGGCCTTGCTCTCCCTTCTTGTTTTTTCTTGTCATTGCCTAAGCTGCTATTGCGTTGATCTGATTTTTCTCTGTTTAATTTGGTGTGTTGCTATTGGTTTTGGGTGCACCACCCTTGATCCGTTGATTAGTGGTGGGTTTCCGCTCGTTTTCTCCTCCAAATCTGGACTTACATTTTTTGGTATGTCTTGAGCGTGGATCCAGTTTTTTTGATGCTACAGTCCTTATTCCGATGTGATGCTTGGTGGTCACGCTCTCCTTAGTGCGAATCTGGCTTCCTTTTCTTTTTTCGGTGTGATATTTTTGGATTTGAGTGTGTCATCTATGTTTCGGTGCCTTGTGGTTGTTTTTCTCATGATTATGTCCTAGATATGGACCTTTGATGTCTGATATGTCATATGCGGGGTTCCGGTCTTTTGTTGTTGCAACCATTTTGCGCGTGCAGACGTTTTCCTGTTGATTCTTTGTGGTTGGATCTCTACAATCCATCCATGTTGGTTAATTCAAGGCTTTATGCAATGTTAGGGTTTTCCCAAAGGCTTTGGTGGTTGGGGGGTCTCTGCACTCCTCTCAGGCTCTAGTTTTTTTAGAGTGGATGATTTGGTTGTTGCTTCTTTTAGGTGTTTGGAACCGAAGCTTTGAGGTCCTTCTTTTTTGGGCGTGCAGTGTTGATTTTGGTCCCTTGGTCGCATGCAGTTTCTATCTCTTTCTCTTCTGTGGATGAAAGACTCCTTGTTATGTTGTCCCTCCAGTTCTGTAATTTGAGGGGATTATTTGCCGCTTTGGCCTAGTCCATCGGGTTTCTTCGGTTTTTCCTTCTTGCTTCTTCTTAAATTTTTGTTTTGTGGCTATTTTTCCTGCAGATTTTCATTTGTTTTGGGACCACTTTTAGAGGGCCATTTTAGTTGTGTCTTTCTTCCTCTTGGGTTGAAAGGTTTTTTAGACTAAATGCATGCTTTCTAGATGCAGTATTTAGAATGTATCTTTTATTTCTTTTATTAAAAGTTACGTTTTTTCCTTGAAGGCAAAATAAAATAAACTATTTTATGAATTGAATTATTAATTAATTAATTATGTATGTATGAATATGACACTAATAATGCAACATATGATGTGAAAACACATGCTATCATAAAAACATAATGCAAAACATGTTGGGATCCCTCCATGGGAGTGTATTGGAAGTCGAAGGGTCCATATAGTAATAATAGTGGAGGTTATTCAATGTGAGGTGGACTAAGTCCTGATGTTTTGTTAATAGTAAATAAGACCACTATGTTAGTTATTATTGAATAAATGTAATGGGACTTCATTAACGTAGGTCCACTAGGTAGTTAGGAGTTTGTTATGATTAGGGTTCTCTTGTCAACTCTAGATAAGGATGGAGTCATCCTTATGGGAGGTGTAGAAGAATATTATATTTCAATCTTAACTCATTCGGAGGTCCACCCAATATGTATGCAAGTGAGCAAGAGGGATTCTTTCCATTAAATGATCCAATTGGCAAAAGTGTTTCCATAGGGTCTTGATATTAAATTAGAGGTGTAAGCATTTCTAAAGAAAATTATTGTATCAAATTTGTGTGTAGGTTTTGAAACATCCAATAAAGAGAAACATTTGGAGTGGACACTCCACCCATCATGAGACATAAGATGATGGGTGTGTTGTAAAAGACAGTGTTGAGGTTCATAAAGCGGGATATTGGATATTGTTGTTGACAAATTGAAAGTAAACGTAGGCATTAGGTAATTAGTAACGGTAATATTATGGCATGAACAAGGTGGTTAGGGTGGATAAAAAATAAGAATGATTAAAATATTCAAAATATAATAAAGTCTTAAATTAGAATAATTTGGTATTAGGTTAGGGTTAGGATGTAGTGAATGTAAATTTTTTTTATTAAGGATTAAGAGTATGATTAAAAATATTCAAAAGGATGATAAATAATAAACTAAGGATATAATTAAAGAGAGCATTTACGATGTCTTTTGTGATTCAATTTCTTAGGTTAAGGATCATAATAGTGGTATTATAGCTCTTTTTGGGGCCAAAAAGGAAGGTTTTTATTTGTTTGTTTTGTAGGGTTTCAATTGAAAAAAGGAGGGTTGCAATACTCAAGGAAATTCATGTAGATTTATGGGAAGAATTTGAAGAAAAGTTATAATATCTAGTTCTCTCGAGAAAGCACTTAATTTAAAAAAATCATCCAAATCAAAGTCCAAGAAGTGGAGTTATAGCTAATTTAAAATCAATTATTTTAGGGTTTTCTGATGATGGTGCATGGATTGCAGAGCAATATCTTTTAACAGGGTACTCAGATTGCACCCATACCACTCTATTTATTTGATATATAAAATTGTATGCTTTCAATCAATATCTAGTAAGTTATAGCCCTTGCAAATTTATGCCCTCCAACCTTAATGGAACTAAAGAATGGAAATGTTAATAAACATGATATGGGAGGATCATATCATGGCATTGTTCCGGTATGTTGATCAATATAAAAAAATATTCAAACAACTTGTATTAAAAATATCTGAAGAATTCAATCAGTGCATGTTAAGATATGAAGGTGAAATTTCATTAATTTAAGAAGGCTAGTACTATTGATGCCATCAATGATGATTATAACCAAGAACGATATACCAAGTATGATTTAGAGGATGATTGTGTTGGTTGGTACATGGATAGCTATTATTTTTGGGATGACAACTACTTTCACCTTCTATTTGATGGCTCCACTCCACCTTCTGTAGAGCTTATCTGTACTATGAGTTGGTAAAATGTTATGAATACCAATTTTGAGATTTCATATTCTCCATTGGTAATATTCCTTCCAAATCTCCATATGACCTTTGTTAGTTACGTGGAGGGGTTTTTGGATATGGTTGGATCTATATATTTGGATCCACATAATTGTGGTAGGCATTTGGAGCACCATTTTCAGCTAGGTATTGGGATCATGTATCTTATCAGGTGAGTTGACATGAGCACTTAGACTTGGGACCTAGATTTATGGATGAACACCTTGGGTTACTTTAGTATTGCGGTAAGTAATTGAAAATGGGACATGGGCTACTTCAACATTGTGGTCATCACTCATACATGGGGCCTAGGTTTATGGTGGAGTTTATTGTACTACTTTAACATGTTGGCTAACACTTATACATCGGGACCTTGGTTCCTTAGGACTACCAGTGTGCCGATCAACAGTTATTCATGGGCCCTGTTTTATGGTTGTACCTCCTCACACCAAGCATTGAGGGAAATGATTTTCTAACGGGGGTGGAGTGCTTGGATCCTCCCTAGGAGTGTAATGGGGGGCCAAAGGGAGCCTATTAGATTAATAATAGTGGAGACCATTCAATGGAGGGTGGACTAGGTCCAACATTGTTTTGTTATTTATTATTATTATTTAACCAAAACTAGGGAAATTTTACTAATAAAAAGAGGTTATAGAAAAGCTAAACAACGCTAGTACATCCAACTGAAATTTTCCAAAATTAGACAAGCAGAGCAAATCCAAACCAAAATACATAACTTACATATGTATGCTGGAAAAATTTCCCAGTGTACTCTACTATTGCTGTAGATTCTATGAAAGCTACCTAATATATAGATAACTCTAACAACATAGGTTATTTAAAAGATGTTGCAATTGCTAGCTTTGTCTAGTCCCTAATTGGGTGGCACTGGTACTTTTTCACCTATCTCTGTGGCTTCAAAAAATTGTAGAATTGTGACTCCCTCTATGACTTCTCCTTGTCCATAATTGATTGTTACCGTTTGATTTTAGGCCCCTCAATTGGCATTCTTTCTCAATTCAGTGATCGGGTTCCTAAACATAACACATTTTTCCTCGACATTAACAAGTTGTTTCTTTAATTGGGGCATAATCCCCATAATGGGAGTAACTTGAGATATTACATGTTTTTCATTTTCCTGTACATTAGCTATAAGATTGCAAATGGCGGGCTTGTTACCTTGTATCATTTCCTCATGGGTCCACAAGATTCTTCTCATTTCTTATTGTTCATGATAATCAAAAGTTCCAATGGTCAAATCAAATAGATTATGTAGAATGAAAACCTGATACCAACTGAAGGGATGAAGAAGTAGTTGAAGACTTGAATTTCCCTCAGAGAGGACAAAAGTTGTCATATGGAGACAAGACTAGAGACCATCGTTCCCAATCCACATGCCAAATTACAAAGAACCAGAAAATGAGTCTTCTAATAGAGTCTTAGTGTTCTAAGGGGAGGAAAACACTCAACCCCAAAGAAACTCAATGCCATAAAACACAGAGCATCAAAAACATAGAACCTGTATGAAATCAAAATCACGAACATGAAACAAACTAGAGAAAGAAATTGGATTCACCAATTTGGAAGCAATCCCTCGCCCTGAAGGTGTTATGGAGCAATCCCAACATTTAACAATGATGAGGGGAAGATTCTCGTAATCCCTCTAGAACTCCTCGCATAATTTCACCATTATTCTACCTCTATTGGGACTTAAAACCAAATCAAATTCATTACCAAATTCCACATGTGAGGCCCGAGCATGTGCAAGGGAGTGTGAATCTCACTAGTGTTTGTAGCTAGGTTTAAGAATTAAGAGTTGCCTCATAGTGACATTTGTCTCATTAAATGGATGGTACTTTCTAATTGATGAATAAATTTCCCAATGTATGGCTTGGTGAACTCATGTGTCATTAACCCTTAGAACCCTGGTTTTTAGCCTTGTGGCCTCATTTGCAAAGTGTGTCAGCTTCATAGTTATGTGCTCTTAGAACTTGGATTTTTATTTTACTTTTTGGAACCTTGTTACTTCTTGCTAAATCCTAGTCAAAATCAATGTTATTTTGTGATTGGCAGCATGGGAGGGTTTGTGCATTGCTTGTATAAGTACCTTGAAGTATCCTACCATAATGATAGAGGTTATATGGTGATCTAATGTTAATCTTGAACCTTGCAGTAGTGCGTAGGCCTCTACCTAGTTATTAGTAGAGATTATGAGACCCGAAGCATAGGATAATTCTTCTTTTCCTTCAGGATCATATAAGAATCCTCCCTTTGTCACCTACTATATTTGTTATTATTAAAAAAGGCCCATTATGGTATTTAATATTGAATAAATTTAATGTAGCCTCATTAAAAGAAGTCCCACTAGGTAGTTGGGAGGTTGTTGTGATATGGGTTCTCTTGTCAACTATAAATAAGTATGGAGTCCTCCTTATGGAATATTTATGGAAGAATATTGTATTTTGAGATTAGCTCATTGAGGTCACTTTACCTTAAGAGGCAAGTGAACATGGGTGGATTCTTTCTATAAAAGGATCGTTGTGATATGTTGCTCCACCTAAAGGGTATTTGATATAATCAAGTAAGGGGGACTTTCTATTGTATTTTTGGATATCTTGTGTGTAATAACATTTTTAAATCTACGTTAAATAACAAAACACTTGCCATCACAAACACACAACATAAAACTCGACGTAGATTGAACTATGTGATGCACAATATGACACAAAACAAGGATGCAATCTACAAAGAGTGTCAATTTATGTGACACAAATTATGACAATGATGATATAAACACAATACAATGTATGATTCCCCTAATGCATCATGGAAAAAATAAACACCTGCCTTTTACACACACATTTACCGTATTACGCTAAAGCCGATGATATGGAATTGTATTGTAGTATTGTGAATCAAATATGGCACATGGGTAAATCACATATGGCACATGGGTGAATCACATATGGACACAAAAGTGTTGTTTTTTAGATGATTTTGAAGAAGGATAATGGCATTTGAGTTTTCAAGCTAGGGAATGGACTAGGCCATCTTACAAATGAAAATTGGTGTGGTAATTTGTGGTATAACATATGCCCCCTAATGTATGAGGTGAGGAGCACATTATATGGTTGAAATACATTACCTTAACTATGTGAGGATGCATTGAAGTATTGGCTAGTAAATATAATGAAAGTTCTTGAACAATTGATCCAAGAACAAAACCATCAGCAGAAATCAAGTAAAAGTATTATCTTCCCAAGTCAGGAATACCCATGCTCCAAAGGGTGATGTAATCATGGCCTCCAAAATCAAGTACACTATGTATCCATGAGTAGTGAAAAGAAGTGTCCATGGCCATGAAGCCTTCGTACCACGGTGTGGATCCATGTGATATATAGAAGTAGAAATCATGGCCACTAAAAATACAATATGGATCCTTGCAAAATGTAAGATCATATCCATGAATGGATACATATTGGAGCTATGTCTAAAAATCAAATCAAAGGATATTTGGAGTCAATTAAGTGAACAAAATAATTCTCTACAAGTACCAATGTGTGTGGCGGTGGTACCATCAATATAAGTTGGGTAAGAGCACAAAATATGTGGTGCTCTTACTTCACCCGAAGTCTTGCAAAATGATGCAATGCATTAATGCAGTCTACACTACGATGAATAAATGTGGATTCGAACCACGGTGAGACCTGGATTTGATTACCTTTCATTGATTTATATTGTTAACAAACGTGAGATGAACCATCGATGATGATAATGGGTGTCAAGGTACCTAGTACAATCTAACAAGTGTGATAAATGAGTTGATGTCAAACACACGATGGAATCTCTGGAATTAGGACATTGGTGTATTCCCATTATCAATAGAGAGGGAACCTACCACATATTTGCAAACTAAGGTACTAAAATGACTCTATATCCTTGCCCAAAGCGAGATGTGTTGGGGACTCGATGGGAAGAGATCCATTGGAAGGAGGTCCTAAGGCATCCCCATCATCCAACAAGATGAGTAACAGAAGGCCAAAGATTTGGAACGACTTGGATGAAAAAATTGTAAGGACCACACCAAGGTATGAATCCAGCATGCACCAGATGGAATAGTGCACAACATAGACTCTCTAAATAGTATCCAATGATGAAGACTACTGACAAAGATGAGGAATATATCAATGGGGTCAAATGGAAACCAAGGTACCACATGAATCCCTATGTGTGATGATTGTTGTTGATGTTGAACACAAGGGAAACCTCTTAGTCAGTGACCAATGATGGTTTGCCATCTACTTAGTGTAAGGTCACCTATCAATGATGGAAATAGGCCTAGGGTTGCCTCATAGGAATGTGTCATAGTCGATAAGAGAAAACATGTCAGCAAGAAGTCAATGGGATCTTCTATACTAGCATGAGTGAAATACAAAGATACTTGTGTGAACTGAGATGTAATTGATTGACATGGGAAGGCCAACTTGAAAAGTCAAGGATTTCTGCAGAGTGGCGGACTTAGGATGAAACATGAACAAAAGCACGACACATTTTGTGACTTAGGCAACATGGATTACAAATTGGGATACATCTATGATCTGAGAGGCATCAACAAATGCTCCATAGAGTTGGAAGAATAGCGATTAAGTGAGGAGATTATACTCAATAATGAGGAAAGTCTCCTAAATCCATACCAAACCCAAAATATTGATATACTTGACTCAAATATTTGTGCTTTGTTCAAAGGAGAAAAAAATGTTTCCAAATAAAGAGATAGGCGGCTTTCTGTGTCCTTCTTTTTTTTTTGTTTTCTATTTTTGTCTTTTTCATATTATTAAATCCCGAAAAAGAATAAAAAGAATGTTATAGTACATTGGAGGAAACGACTGTCATGGGCAAGAAAACTAGTTCTAGAGCACAAGGAACATACCTATAATCAATTCCAGGAAGCATGTACAGGATAAGGTCACTCAGGGGAATGTCTCCTCCAAGGATAAAGGAGGTGTGGAATGTGAGGCATAGAATTGCAAGGCCCCAGCAACTGGTAGGAATGATAAGAAAATGGTTCAACAACAACAAGTTGAATACAAAATTAGGCCTAGAAGCGCGAGCAATTAATATGAAATGCAATTACAACTTGAGAAATATGTGGAAGCCCCATGGGTAAGTTATAAAGAAAGAGATTGAGAGGAAATCCTTGGGAAGCTTCCAGCATGATATCGTGAGGACCTAAACATGGCTTAGAACCTCTATGAAAAAGCTGCTGTGGGTGTCAAAATGGCGAGTAAGGTACTAATTAGGACACTCATGAAAAGGTAAGCTCTACCATTCATAAACTACACCTTTAAAGCATCTTGAAGGGTATGATGTCGTGAACAAATGGAATGGACCCTATGGCATATATGTGAATGAATAAAAATTGATGCATTGAAATCAAACCTATTTTACTTAATGCCCGATTAAAAAAACAGATTTGAAGAATCCAACAATGTTGACATATGTAGCATCATATGTTAGTGGGAGTCCCATAGGTAATGGCCAGGAAAAGATTGAGAAGAAGATATCCAACTGACATATAGTCATGGTAGGACTAAGCGGAGGACTCCCAAGCCTAATAGAAAACTTGTAACATGGGTGCCAAAATGAAAAAAGGGGTTCTAATCCTAGGGCTCCCATGGAAGATAGGCTCTACCATTAAAAAACGACATTCTAAAGTATATAGATGGGTTCATGTCACAATTTAATGGGATCGACCCTAGGGAAAAGTGAAAATCACAGCTGAAAATGAAAAAGTGTAAGGTGTGTGAGACCTATTCAAAATGTCAGTTATACGAGAACAATACCTTCCCAAAGTCTTGAAAAAGACTGGATCCAATAGAAAACTTGAGACCATAACATACTTAGTATCCTTCTACAACTTGAGAAAATGCAACAACCGCACTATAAATCCCTTTTACATTAGTTCAATGAAGGAAAAAATAGCAAAAGTATGGAAAAGTGGGTCTAAAATTACATGAAATAGTGATAATTTACCATTTTACCATATCATTTTAATTGCAAAATTGCCCAAACTTGGTGAAAACCCTCTCAACTTTGAATGAGGATTGTGGGAGATTGGAACAACAAAACCACTTGTCATACGGACCAAGTAAGCTTATAACCTTACTCTTCATTTTTGTTCCTTTCATTTTGAAGATTTCATGAGAAATCGAGGAGCGCGCTCCCCTTTTTCTCATGAACTTTGTTACTATGCGTGATTTTTCTTAAGGAAAATAACGTATATATGTTATTTGATCGAGGGTGAATCATGGATGTATGTGCCTATCCTAATTATGAATCATATATTACTTGACATGAATGGAAAAATCAAAAGATTGATTGCCTTCTTCCTTGAATTTTGCAAGATGTTTGTTCAATGGAGAGAGCGTGAGCACAGGATGTGTCGCGCTATAGTTGAAGATGATGTCAGGTAGCACCGTCCCGAGTGTGGAATGTATAAATTATTTCAAACCAATGGTATGTGAGCACAAAGAAGATTGCTCAATATCCTCATTGACTATTGGCATCCAAATGTGGAGGCATTCATGCTTGATGGGCAAGCATTAACCATCACGGTGGAAGATATTTACTTCATTATACGACTCTCTAGGAGACAAAGCCGATGAACTTAAAGAATCATGGAGGGGGTGGCTTGACCATCAATGAGTATATAGCCACTTATTGCAAGGATGGCACCGATAAAGTGGGCATGCAAATACCTATCGAGAACATACAAAATTCAAGCCTCAAAGTGATCTTATACACCATGACAAGCATCCTTGGATCATCATCCTTACACCAAGCCTCACGGTCTTAAATGCAATATGTGGTTGAATGTTTGAGACCAACAATATTTGACTAGAGCACCACAATTCTCAATTGCATGAAGACCCAATTGACTGACTACAAGTTGCGAAGGAACAAAAACTTCAAGTTTGGTAACGTTCTCTGTGCTTTATTTTTTGATAGAGTATCAAGTATGAGCCTGAGGAATTCTGTGAGAGAACACCAACGACCGTGGCCCGCATTTATACAATGTACTGATTTATTAGTGCACCTTGCAGGAGGATTATTGTTCAATCCTTTTGATGTTAACTTCTTCGATTGTTGGGCACGACAGATACTTAAAATCAAGGACTATCCATATGTCAAAGATTGAATTTTCTCAAGATCTAGATATTATTGTACCTCCTGATGGAGTGCTTGGAGATATAGGTAACATTATCTTTGTTTTATTTTATTTTTATTTTGTAGACAAGATTATTAAAAGGGAAAATAATCTATCTTTTGGTGAGATCCACATTACTAAAATGTACCCTTTGAATGTGGAGATAGAGCACCAGTGAGACCAGTGGGTCTCTTGTAGCACAGGCATTGAGGAAGAGGCGAAGTAGAGTCCAATGATGATGCAACTAGGATACTATGGAGTGTGGGAAGGAACATGGAGGCCTTGACATGATCTATCCCTATGGAAATCATAGAGGATCTGACAATGGGGATGCAATGTCAATTTGTTGGTAGTAGCCCATCTTTTGTGTGTTATGGACCTCTTGCTATATATATATATATATATATATATATATATATATATATATATATATATATATATATATATATATATATGATAGAGAATCTAAAAGGTTCCAATAACAACGTGTATTGACTCTACGTTATTAGTAGTTTCCTCAAGACAAACACATCTAGCGAATCTTATCTGGTTAGTGGGAGGAGAATAAATTTTCCCATGAGGAAATGAGTTCCTAGAATATGGCGATTGCTTGCCGATCTATGAACCTAACTTGTAAGCTGACAACTCCACAATACGTCACACAACAAAAACACAACAATTAAGAATGCGGGAAAAAAAAAACATCTATACAAAGGTATATACAAAAGAGATTAAAAAAATACAACAAAACTAGTACTCGATCCAAGATTAAAAAAAAAATACAACAAAACTAGTACTCGATCCATTAGGCTCAAGCATAGTACTTTTTAAGGTAGAGCCCATTTTTGGGCTCCAGCAACACAATTCCTTCATAATATGCCAATTCGTAAGCCCCTTTTTTCAACACATGTCACATGATATAAGGATCATGCCACATAGGGTTGAACTTTCATGCTCCCAAGGCATCTTTGTCCTTGTCATAGACCAAAACAAGGTCTCTTTCGGATAACACCCACGGATGAACAGACTTATCATATTAAGTCTTGACACATTTCTTATGCCCTTCATTTTCTAAAGCAACATCTCGACATTTTTCATCAAGATGTTCCAAGTAAACAAGGCATTCTTCAAGTTGAGTCATGTCAGGGAGGAGCTCAACAACAATTTTAAGTGAAGGGATTTTCTATTCAATAGGAAAAACTGCTTCTACTTCGTGAAAAAGTTGAAAAGGTGAAAAGCTTGTTGCAGTTTTGACTGAGGTTCGGTAGGCCCACAATGTCGTATATAACATAACATGACAATTCGATTTCGTTGTGTTGACAGTTCTTTTTAAAATGGTTTTCAAGGATTTGTTAACATCTTCAACTTGACCATTTTCCTAGGGTAGTAAGGAGATGAGAGCTCCTTCATAAAACCTAGTTTTAATGCTAACTCGAACATTGTGCAGTTCTAGATTTGGATGCCATGGTCAGTGACTATCTCTCTCAAAACCTTGAACCTAGCTATGACCTAATTAAACACGAAAAGTGTTGTGGTTTCACCATCATCAACGAATGTCAGCATGACCTCTTCCCACTTAGTAAAGTAGTCAACGACCACCATTATATATCGATTCCCCCTAGATAAAACTAGGTGGCACATCATAAAATCTATCCCCCACTTCGTTAAGGGGGCGACAGTAATAATGAGAAACATAGGAACAAGATGTGCGCACATATTTTTAGTAAAGATTTGGCAAGGGTGACATTTCTTGACTACTTCAATGCAATCTTTAAAGATCATTGGCCAGAAATATCTGGTGCATAAAATCTTCTGGGTTGTTGCCAACCCTGATAAGTGAACGCCACATGCTCCACTATGGCAATCATTCAAAACCAACTATGCTTCCTCATGAGTCAGGAAACGATGGAGAATTGAGTCTACCCCTCCTTGATAAAAAGTGTTGGTGATAATGAGATAATTCTTAGCTAGATGGTGAGTTCTTTGTCACTCATCTCACGAAAAATGCGAAGGAAACTTAAGTGCCAGGAGATATATAATGATATCTCCATATCAAGGATCAGACGAAGAGATGAGGAATATATGCTCATCTCGAAGTGAGTCAATAACTTAGTAATCCTCATTCTTTACTGGGAACTCCAAAATAAGTTTGGCAAAGACTAAATACTTCTTGAATTTTGCATAAGCAAAATCCAAATCAAACTCCTGAAGAACAAAAATCCATGTTTTCTACTTCTTGTCGATTATTCACTGAGTCAAAACATAATGAAATGGGTTAACATCGGCGATGACAATCGTCTTGTGCAAAAGAATATAATGTCGAATATGTTGAACAACATTAAATGTTGCTAAGGCCAGTTTCTCGACATGTGAATACTTTAGTTCATGACCTACCGAGGTGTGACTCAAATAATAGTGACATGCTCTTCAAGCTTATCATCCTCTTGAAATAAGATCATGTCGATAAAAGATTCAACTACTGCGAGATACATTAGAAAATATATATTATAATATGGGGGGCTAAGCAGGGGAGTTGAAACTAGAGCCTTTTTCAATGCATCAAAACAACATTGTGTTGACTCGTCGTAATAAAATGGAACACCCTTATTCAATAAGCGCATAAATCATTGTGATATCGGCATAGTTCGGTACAAAACGCTGAAGGAAATTTGCCTTTCTTTGTAGGCTATGAAGTTGATGCACTGTGCACGAGGGAGGAAGCTCTACTATTGCCTCAACCTTCAAAGAGTCATCCATGATCCCTTTAGCTAAAACAATAAAACACAAGAGACGTCCTGAAGTTGCAAAAAATATGCACTTATGTGGATTCAAGCAAATTCGATAGTTACGACATCTCTCGAAGAAAAGGCAGAGGGGTAACAAATGTTGCACTATCTTGCAAGAATGAGTTGTAAGATCATCTAAACAACCCTCCAATATGTGCTTAAGATCATGGAAAGAAAACATCATGGCCAGTTGAAAAGTGGTTCCAACATTTTTTAGGCCAAAGAGAAATTTTCTTGTATGCAAAGGTTCCCCAAGGACAAATAAAAGTTGTACTATGTTGGTCCTCAAGACATATCTATATCTGGTTATAACCAGAAAAATTGTCCATGAAAGAGAAAATCTCACTTCTTGCGCATTCGTCAAGAATGTGATCGATAAACGGCGTAGGGAAGTTATCTTTAGGAAAAGCTTTATTCAAATTGTACCATGATTCTTGTCCACCGGAACGGGATTAGATACCCATTTTGTCAATGGGACTGGATAGATAAAGACTGCTTTGAGCAGTTTTTCTACCTCAACCTTGAGCATTGCTACTTTCATCGTGTTAATCGGTCATAATTTCTGTTGAACAAGCTTAGCATTTTCATAGGTTTGAATCTCATGTTCGACAATCTAAAGATGTATGTCAGGCATTTCGTCGTACAACCAAGAGAAAACATTATGAAATTCCTTGAAAAGTGTCGTATACTAAAGAATTTCATCTTGAGAGCAGGATGCCCTGATAAAGATTTTTTATAAAAAATCAGGGGTCCTAGAAATGTTGATCGAAACACTCTACGATATGTTCACCATATTCCCCTCGGCATAGACATTGTGCTTTACTAAGGGATTCATCGTCTGACCAACATTTCTACTCACGACTAACTTGAAAACTCTGTTTTCCACATGACTGATCTCGGGGAGGAAATACGATCAATGATGCATATCCTCCCATGGCCTTTATGATCTAGTCATTGCCTCTATAATAGCCTCATCTGAAGGCAAGACGGTATCAAGACAGTCTTGGGAAATTGAAGAATTATGAGCCTAGATGGGCTCCAAAAACTTATCGTCCTCCTCTATCAATGAAAGAGTTCAATCTGAGTCTGTAATGGCTTGCCGGATAGCTTGGTAACCGACTTTAGCGGTAGAAAATGGCATAGCCATCGTGACATGTGTGCCACCTTCTACCGAATCATATGGTGAGGGTAACACCCATGAATCTTTAAGATATAATGTTCTGAATGAAGCAATTCTTGTAACAGAAGCCAGGGAACTCGAATTTTGATAGTCGACTAGGGTGGCATGAATATAAGACAGTAGTGTTGGGAAATTAAAGGTTTCCATAAGCAAAGTACACATTCCAACATCGATACTCTCAGTTGTCGGCTAAGATTTTTCGATCCATTAGACTTTGTATCTCGAATTTTCCATAGAGATAGAGCTGTTAAAAGCCATCTGAACAATAGTTACAATCCTCCTCTCATGGGGAAAATATAAAATTCAAAATATCGATGAGACGATGGTCGTCATCACATAAGTCCAACTCCTTCCCAATAACATATTATAGTCAAGCGGTGCATCAACTACCTTTAGTTTAATGGAAACAAACTTTCCTCCTTAATGGATAGAAAAAGAATAAACAAGTTTGTGCAATCTAAATGATCATATGTCAAAAGTGGTTAATGTTATCCCTGATATCTAGGGATAACTAGGAGATCATGTCTCGAGGCCCACATGGTCCTAGACATGGAGTACCGAGAGCAGGAGTGACTTGAGCATGGCCCTGGGGGGCCCATGTTTCTTCTTCTCAGCCATACTTGTCCTGTCAGCAGTAGCAGCTTCCATCACTACCGGCCTGGGCTTGCATCGGAGAGGACTCTTGCTCCATGAGGTAATTAGTCCGAGGTATCATGGTATGTGTCATATTTGATTGTTATAACCTTCTTATGTATGCATTAGGTTCCTTTCATTTCTGATGACTGCATGGATCTTACACTAATCCACTTGACCATTGTTGGGGTGATTGATGGGGTAACTTAGCAAGTTGGTATTCATGGGATTTGGCTAGCCACCAAGGGGGATTTGCAAGGCCATCGTCTGCTCCCACCATCTTATCACTTTTACATCTTATATCCCGCTCATCCATCCCATTCCCCTAGTTTGGCCATTAGGATGACCTCTCAGGGT
>SNQJ01S0190065.1:0-16604 GCA_010110895.2 Picea sitchensis
AAATCATTTTTAAAATAGCGAATCTCTTTTTTGGAAAAACCATGGAAAATTATCCCATGAACGAAATTTAGCCCCTAAACTTAGTCTGATTCTGATTCAGAGCTCGGTTTCAAAACTGAAACCTGGCCTTGACCACCCAAAGCTCTGGGATTTTGTCTTTTTCATCTGCAATCCAATTTGGGTTGTTACAGCCACCATCTTTTAATATAAGCATCAAGGAGGATATTGGTTGTAGCCATCCCTTGAAAACATCTCTGTTACATTGGCCAACCTTGACATCTCAGAATTATTTTTCTGATTCTCATCTCCTATTCCCTTCTCACTCCTTTCAATATTTCTATTTCTTCTACCTGTATGAAGATCTGCAATGCCTTTGCTTCTGCGAATGTACAAAAAGTGCAATACAATTAAACACTTTATTTTCCTTTTTTTTTTCTTTCACAGATAATTAATACTAACCATATTATAGTATGCAAAGGGAGATTCTTTGTCTCAAGTTTCAACAGAGTTTCACTTGGACTTCAATATAAACTAGAAATATTCCTTTACAATCCATTTTATATTCCAAACTCTTTCTATGCTCTATGAGGGTGGTTGAGCATTGTGGTCCTTTTTGAGGGATCATGTGGTGCTCTTGGTGGTTCCTTTCATGCCCTGATCAGCTGCCTGGTGGTTCTAGTATTTCATGATGTTGTTCCCTCCCTTGTGGTTTTCTCCAAGTATCTATGGTGTGGCAGAGATGATTCTTGAAGAGCACCCTGATACTTCATGTTTGCTTGTTGTATTGAGCTGTGTATTTCCAGGGTTTTAATTATGGATGGTAATGGTTATGGTAGCCTGGGAATATTTGCATTCATGTGGATTATACAAGAGAGTATCTATGCAGGCAGAATAGAGCATCAGAGAAAACATTTTGAGATTCATGTCAGCCTGAATGACATCACACATGCTGGTTGAATTTCCCATGTGAGATTGATAATAACAACGGTAAATGGCCTGATATAGGGGATCCCCTCAAATTTTTCCTTCAACAGCCCCTTAAACAGCTTGTAGATGATCATTCTCAGCTATAGAATTTATAACAGCAGTCACCATCCTTTTTCTTTGTGCTTAGACTAGTATCTATGATGGTCGGGGTTTGCGGGAAATACAATTTCCAGATCATAAATCGTTGAAACGCTGAGATGGATCTAGAAAAAAAAAATGTGGACTAATGTACCCTTGAATATTAGTTCAATGACCTCCTTAATTCAAGTAGCTTCTTTAGAACCTCAGTTGCCATTGGAAAAAGAAAATCGCCTAGAAGTATCGCAAAAATCGTGGAGCAGTATTGAAAATGTATGCCCTGCTGCGGTTTTAGTCTCTGTTTTGCAGGCAAGCAATTCTCCCACCAAGGTGAAATACTTTAAGCAGATAACCCCTAAATAATGTGTGTAACCCTTCAAAAGATGGCTAGAGATAACAATCCATAGGCTGGAAGAAAAAAAAAAACACAGAAGCAACAAAGAAATGGGAGATCAAAATCTGCCTTTGTTCACTACTGAAATATATTGCAACGGTCCAAAAATTTATTGATGCACAGTTCTGTCTTAATCAAGTTGTTAAAACATCCCCATATATACTCCCAAACAGCGTCATAAACAACCCTCCTTCAACCGGTAGATGATTTCTTTCTGCTGGAAATTTGGTGACAACAATCTGCCTTATGGATGTTGAAAGGGTTGCCAAGATATGTGCCAAAAGTGACAATGTTAAATGGCATCTTCATGCTGTAGCAGAAACCACACCATATACCTCGGACAAAAACGAATTTTCTATGCAAGGATGTTTTATTAATCAGCCCACTCGACCTTCAATTTATACTAATATTGTCAAGATCACTTTAAGGCCAACCTCTTAAAATTTTGAATATATCTTAGCAGGGCCGACATGAGAGGGTATTAGGAAGTTATAGATGGCCAATTTAAATCCGTCATGGCAATATTTAGTGTCGGGCGCCTTCAAAATCTCCAGTTGGGTGATCACTAATCTGTTCGTCTTCTCTTCAATGCATTCATTTGGAGGCATAGCTGAATTTTCATTGTCTGACAACGATGACACACAACTAGAGTAACTATCAAAGAATCATGAAAATAGTTTGTTGGCTTGAGCACTTTTTTATCCCCCTGTTTCTCAATGCACCCATCTGTGTGAGGAAAATACCTTTAACCATCAACAGTGCCCAGATTTCTGGGCTCATCTTGCCTTTGTAAATTCTTCCAAAACCACCTTTATCTAATAATCACTCAGGTCTGAAATTCTTCATTGTTGCTGCCTGTTACAACACCCAGATCTCCAAATGTGTGGATTTGGCTCCAAATATGCACCCGGAAGGATACTCTTGAGGTTGTTGCTGCCCATAATTGTCTTTCAACATTTTGTTGGATGGGCCCCACAAAGCATCAATTCAGGGCCTCCTAATAAACCACCCTCTTGCTATATGCTAAAAAGGGGCTTTACTACATGTTCGGAACAGATCTCTGTATGACTTCTACCAGTGTTTAATCCGAAAACAATCTCTATGGAAAATCCTTTCTGTTGAAATAATTGTTGAGAGTTAAGTTCCTTATAAACATCTCAAACAATAGGCTTATAAGGTGTGCTTTCAGTCCCCTGTGTGGGTTTGAAATTTGTGTTATGGTTCTAGGGATAAACCAATAGATGACATTTCTGGAGTGATTCTCTAAGCACAAGAACATCATCAAATCAAAAATCACTACACCCTAAACTTATGACAGAATGTAAGTACTTCTATCAGACCATGAGTTCACAGATTCCCATTTTTTCTTAAGAAAATCCTCAGCTCCCTCAATGTCCCCAATCCGGACTAGTGTAGAAAGCAAGCAAATATGGCTAAATATGGCTCCTATATGTCGTTTCAGGCAATGTCAATTCAAAAGATTGCCAAATCCTGTATATTTCATCTTTATTCCCTAGGTTACCATGCGAACTAATTAGACAATCATAAGCAGCTTGCTCCTTCTATTTTTTCTTAGCCTCCATCTCTTTCATTTTACTCTCCATTTCTTTCAAAGCAGATTGTGCTTTGTTAAGAACTTTGTCCTTCATATAAATGTCTACTCGTGTACTGTAAACAGTCCAATTTGCATCAATATTATAACCACGCTCTATTTCATTTAACACCTCTTCCACCTGATCCATGTCTAACAGAGTTGCATAACTTTTCATCCAAATGTTGTAACATAATGTGTTTAGTGAGATGTCATTTTTCTTCATTTCCTGGATAACTAGAGGCACCTTTTCAAACTTCTCTGTGTTCATGTAGAGTGTCATCATCTCAGTATAGGGAACTGGATCTTTAACAAACCCCAAGAACTTCAACTTTTCCATGGTTGCCTCTGATTTTTTAATATTTTTCTCTTTTACATAACAGTTAAGAAGCACAGAGTAAGTTTGTATGTTCTTTTCAGTACAAGGGAGGTCCACGAAGTAATTTTCAGCACTGGCAATGCCACACACTTTTTCTATCAGGTCCAAGTAAAAAGCACATTCACCTGAAGAGAATGAAAAATTTTGGCCCATCCACTCAAAAATCTCCAAAGCGTGTTGATGTCGAGAATACTTTCGGAGTTCCTTGACCATCAATTTTATCTCCCGCTTCTTGGGATGTTTCTTGCCTTCCTTAATCCATCCTTCCAGTGTTGCCACAACGTTGTGCTTTGGATCTCCAAGAATTTGTATCCTCCTATACAAACTATTCGGTAAACCCTCTGAAAAATATTCTTTCTCCTCCTCCTCATCGTCTATTTTATCAGTCGCCATGGCCTCCGTCGAAATTGCTCTAAAAAAAAAAACCCTATTTTACAAACCCTCCTCTCTTCGTACAGATTATCCCCGTGGGAAAATGACCCAATCAAGTAAAGTTCTTGAAACCCTAAGCTATGAAGAAGAACGTAGAGTGGGATCTCCAGGTAGTCGTCGTGACAAGAACGTGGCATTGACTGCCAGCAAATCAGTGCAGGGAAGTTCCTAAGATTTGAAGAACAACCAAGCCTGCGTGTAAATGAATACAGAAGATTCTGAACGTATTCTGTGAAGATTCATTCTTACGTTTGGAAATGGCGGAGATAACAAGCGACCCCATCACTGTCGGTTGAGTTGAGAAGCTACGACAAGCACACAGTTCAAGCCTGATGCGAGAGCGACATAGTTTGGTATGGAGCTGCAAATTTTACTACAGTTATGGGAATCTATTCATACATGGATTGATTCTGAATTGACAAATCCATACCTAGAATTCTGATGATATTAATCTCTTGACCATAAATTTATGTCAAATTGATATAAACATATCATGCAAGATTAGCTTACTTCGTTTGGTATAAGCTATCCCTGAAATTTATGTATCAAAGCTTATGGTCTCACTGAATGTGTCTGTGTTTGTGCAAGCGTGCATAGTCTTTGGCACAAAATCTGGAATGGATTGGAGTATAGAGCGAGAGTAGCATTCAACCTGGTTGAATTCGCATGGAACAATTCCACCAACATCACGTCAGTCATTGAAAGAGGCAGCATGCTCGCCACACAATATAACCTCCTCGTAAAGATAGCCCACCCTAATGCAGTGCAGCTAATAAATGACTCTTGTCCTATCCTCTTTAAAAAGCTAACCTACTACCATAATTCATCTTTAATGTCATCTTGGAATACCCGTTTCTCCGCCCAAATTTCACCTATAATCAAGTAAGCCCTTAAATGCAATCTTTAAATTTCACTCGTGTCTACCACAATTTCACAATAGTGATGGATGAGGGTTTATAATGGCAACCTATAATGGTGAAATCAACAACAATACAATAATGGGATAAGGTGGAGATATTTTATTACTTATATTTTTGTATTAGTTTATTATTATTGTGGTGTGTTATTTTTTTTTTACATTTAATTATTATTTAATCTTATTTATTATTTCAATTAATTTTAAATTTTAAATTTTTTATAAGTTAATATTTTCATAAATGGAATTGAAATTTATATTTTTGTTTTATATCAAATTATATAACTAAACAAAAGGGAAATGAATATTTTTTTATATATATACAAATGTTAATACAATGTTCATATAAGATTGAATAATATAAACATTATAGTGTGAATTAATTAATATAATGTTATTTAAATGTTTGAATAAGATTATATTTAATTAATTAAAAATTATAGTTATTTAATTAAAATTATATTAATTAATTATGTTATTAATTAGTGTATAAAGTTTTAAGGTTATAGAAAAGGGTTTGATTCACATTAAAAGGGTAATTAAGGGTATTTTACAAGTATACATAAGAGCGTTTGTGTAAGGCAAAGTTACCAAGCTTATGCCTTTGACCTTGACCGTGACCTTGACCGTTACTAATAAGTTAATACAAAGTTCAAGTATCTATGTGAATATAAAGTGAATCATTGTAAAAAGGTTATATCTAAATGGGATTTAAATATTTTTACATATTTAACATAAAATTTATTCTCTATTGAAGAAAAAGATGGTGAAACGAATTATTAAGTTAGCAAAAGTAGATATGAAAACTTTAAATCTCCTTCCTCATATTGAATTAATAGGTCGTCTTACTATGTAGAAAGGGTTTTTAAAGCTTTATAAATATTAAATTAAAATTCATTTTTATAAAAAAAGTGGCGAATATATATATGAGTAAAACAATGTTATTAATCTAAGTGGTTAGGTTAATATAGTGGTTACTAATCTTTTTAGGTAATGTGTATTAATTACTACTTGCGTTGTAATTAGTAAGGATGTTAGGTCAAGGGTGGTTGATTAAAAAATTACGAAGGAATTAACAAAAATGATTGAGCTATTTGATTATGTTTAAAGTATTATAGAATGATGGATAAAAGGTGATAGGATGGAGGTTAAATATGGAGTTAGAATTGAATTCAAGGTGAATTGGTAATACATGAACTAACAATATAATGTAGTATATGGAAGAACAAAATGATAATAATCAATTAAGCATAGGGAAATGTTTTACATATGTGGTAAATTAAAATTGCATTATATATAAAAGAAGTAAGAGATAGTAGTTGGGTAAGAAATAAAATGTTTATGAAATAATGAGATAATAAGATGATAAGTTTATAGGTAATATAAAGTATTTGTTAAGTTAAGAAATAATTATGTACTTAATAGCTAATAATAATCTATTTTAAGGTCCTTGATGAAGCCAAGCCATGGTAGAGTCTACGGTATACATGCCCTACCCTCTCTAGATTTGAACTTGTGACCTCTTAAGGAGGAAACACATGTTCTTAACCATTTAGAACCCTCTTCCCACTTAAATAATAATAATAATAATAAATTGGTTAGTAGCATGGAGGTATAAAGTATATATAAAATTGAGATGTATAAATCAATTGCAAGGGAAGAAAGCCTTAAAGACAAGTAATGTTAGAGTGTGGAATGGACCTTACTAGGAAACTTACTCTTGATTTGTGATGCTCACTAGAGCAAGGTAGACATGATACGTGTTATATGTAGGCACATTTGTAATAGTTATGTGTTGGCCAATCCCATGATTTTCCCTTGACTATGATGAAAATAATCATACAATAAAATTAGCATGATCAAAGATTTAATTTGTGCCTTAAGAAGAGAGGTGAAGTTGGTGGAAATGCCCAAAATCGAACACAGTGATCAAATGACAATCAATTAGTGGTATCTTAGTCGAAATGTTCCTAAACTTGGAAATTTTTAAGTACCAACCTCATGAGTGATGGCATATGTATCATCAAGCTAGAGTGATAGTCTAAGTAAACAGTGATTGTTTATAATTATTAAGATATCTTATGTGGGATTGTGTCTATGACTTAATGGGAAATTATAATGGGACTCAATATAACATTTACTTAACTAAAGAACCAATAATGAAATAAGATTCTAATTGAATATCAAACTATTAGACTATGTAATATAGAACTTAGGAAGAATAAATCTATATGACGTGTCTTTTCACTAATTTAATTAAAAGTGCTAATAAAGTAGAGTTAGGGTACTAGTAAGGTTAACTGCTTGCTAAATAGGGGTAGTCACGAATAATGTATTAATAGATTCAACATGTTTTAATCAGGTGAAGCTTCCAATGGGACCCAGGTATCACACAAGGTTTTCTATCGAGGGAAGGGGCATGAGAACATTGTCATAAATTCTCCTCATGTGAATGATCATAACTTCGGGATGGGATTTCTTGAAGGGGTGGTGTATGTAGCATTATATTTTGATAGGTAGTTAGAACTGTGATTTTTTCTCATCTTAGTAATTCATTGCTTAAAACCTATTTGGACTCAACAATGTTGATATGGAATGTGACAAGTGTGTCACGGACCTATTTATGTGTTGCATATTATTATTTTCATTGTTATATGCTCATGATGATGATAACTCTTTTGATTTATTTAAACATGCAGGTAAGAAGTGAAATTTGGGTACATGAATATTGATTCAAAGTACTATTGTGAATGCATAGCGGATCTGGTGATAAAAATAAACATAGATTTCTTAATTGAGCGCCAATACAAATATGGATTCTTATATGAAATTATGATGTATATACATAGATATGAGTTATTGGTGAAGTAACCTACAAGTTGATGAGCTATGTGATAGCCAAAATGACTACAATGTGAGGAAGCATAGATTATTAAGTAGACATCAATACGATAGTGTATGTTATAAGTTATAAATTTATGAATCAAAATATTGCTATGATTTGTATTAAGTGTGGTTTTGAAAGCGGGACCTGCAACTTTCCACAGTGGTTGTTTGATGACATGACTCCAAGAAGCGATGGTTACCTGGAGTATGGCTCGATATAAAGTGTTGACCCTAGTTCTATGAGAAGTGGAGGTATTTACCACCGTTTATCCTATGAAACCTAAAGTCGTGGGAGGAATGTGTGAAGTCACACTCCCCTAAACATGTGATCACGACTACTAGTTGCCTGTTGGGGAAGCTTTGTTGAGATAGTGACACTTCCTCTCACGGGTTCTATCTGGAGTTAGATAAATATAGTTTTGATGCTCCGGTAGTCCAACAAAGGAAAGGACCAGGATGGAAGATGGAAGTAGGTTAGGAAGGAGGATGCTTAGATGTAAGTTGAAATATTGATTGGGGATTAGAGATACACTATTTTTTTTTACTCACTTGGTTCCTACCATTTTAAAAACCACGATTCCCTAATGATATTTTAAGTGTGACAATGATGATGAATTGGTGTAATTTAGTTAGTTAAGATTATTAAATGATGCATTCTTGATCACATGTTGTCCTGCATGTCTTGGTGATCATATAGGAACTATGCCCTAGAGGCAATGATTGTTTATCGTTAGGACATGCATGAGATATGTGTCCTATAGCTATGCACACATACCCTACCATGTACACTAGTATAAGTAATTAATGTATTAGTATTAAAGTAAATTATTAACTATTTAATTGAATGTTTAGTGAATATGTAAATTATATTGCATACAAAATATCTAGAGCATTAAATACCTTCTTGACTTTGATAGATGGTGATTGTGATGAATTAAATGAGCATGGTGGGGTGTTATGTACATTTTGGAGAAAATTATCAAATAACATTTATTAGCTAGCATGAGAATAAGACTTATTTTATTTATTATTGTTTAATGCAAGTCATTTATATTTAGTTTTATTTTAATATTTTCCCAAAATATCAGATAAGGGGAGGTTGATGGATAATAATGAGGGTTGAGGGGCTTGGGGAAGTGTGTGTATGGAAAGTTGATAAATAGGAAGAGTAGAGAGGGAGGAGGATGGAAGGTTTGTGAGCATGATGAAAGGTTGTAGAATTCTTGGAAGAAAATAATTCTTAATGATAGTTTTCTTTGAGCATTTGTGCTTTGTTTGTTCTTGGAGTCACGGGCATGGAGGGCAGAAACCAGCTCTTGGAGCTACTAGAAGCTTGACTAGGCTCTAGTTGTAGAGGGATGTTGTTTCACTTTCACGGGAAGCCCGGAAAAGAATGCTTGGAAGTATGACATTACAACCTGTATTTTTTCGGTGGTATTTGGTTATTGATATTTTGTATATATATATATATATATATATATTTTTGGGGTTCTATTAAATCATAGAGTTATAATATTACTTTATTTCATCATGTTATCTAGATTTATCATTGAGCAAAATGTAGAAGAGTTGTGTAAAATGAAATCAATGAAATTATGCTAAAAGGAAGTTGTTATTGTGTATGTATAAAATGAGAGATTAATTGTTTAGCATCACGGATGGGTGTTACAGCCGGTAATAACTTACAAGACAGGTGAAATATAGACCTATGTCACATTTCTTAGCGTTTTCCATCCTCTAATGGCCTCTATATTATCAAGATCAACTATTATCCTATATCTTTGAAATAGCCAATACTTCAAGCAGTAGTCTTCTGATAGAAGATACTTTTCACTTATCTTGGCATACAACTTATCATCTCTTAAAACTTGTAGCATGGCCTTAAATGTTGCTCATGTTCCTCTTTGTCTTTGAGTAGATGAGTATCTCATCTAGGAATATAATTATAAACTTGTCCAGGTATTCCCTTAAAACTCCATTCATCGGACACATGAAAAGAGGAGGTATTTGGCTAAGGAGGAGGTATTTTTTTGGTGGTATTTGGTTTTTGATATTTTGTATATATATATTTTTTAGAAGTTCTAAATCATAGAGTTAGCATATTACTTATTTCATCATGTTATCTAGATTTATCATTATTGAGCAAATGTAGAAGAGTTGTGTAAATGAAAATCAATGAAATTATGCTAAAGCGAAGTTGTTATTGTGTATGTACAATGAAATTATGCTAAAACGAAGTTGTTATTGTGTATGTATAAAATGAAAGATTAATTGTTTAACATCCTGGATGGGTGTTACATCGGTAATAACTTGCAAGACCCATGAAATATCTGACCTATGTCACATTTCTTAGCGTTGTCCATCCTCTAATGGCCTCTATATTATCAAGATCAACTATTATCCTATATGATGAAATAATATGCCCCAAGCAATGAATCTTCCTTTGATAGAAGATGCACCTACTTATCTTGGCATACAACTTATCATCTCTTAAAACTTGTAGCACCATGCTTAAATGTTGCTCATGTTCCTCTTTTGTCTTTGAGTAGATGAGTATCTCATCTAGGAATATAATTACAAACTTGTCCAGGTATTCCCTTAAAACTCCATTCATCGGACACATGAAAACAACTGGGGCATTTGATAGCCCAAAAGGCACTACCACAAATTCATAATGCCTATATCTTTTCTTGAATGTTGTCTTGCTCATATGTTATTATTTTATAATCACTTGGTGATATCCCGATCTCAAGTCAGTCTTTGAAAATATTCTTGCATCTTTCAGCTGATCAAACAAATCAACAATCCTTGGCAATGGATATTTGTTATTTATGGTGACCTTATTCAACTGTTTGAAATTAATACACAAGATTAATGTTCCATCTTTCTTCTTCACGAACAACACTAGGGAACCCCAATCTAACATCCTGCTCTTGCACACACTGAGCGAACTTATTCTTTGAGTACACTTGATTGCAATGATCTGGATTATTATACTATTGGTCATTTAATTATGATTATGAGGCATTATGGATATGATGATATGTTACTTTGTTGTATTGACCTAGACAGGTGCTATTGGCTGTGTTCTCCTAAGTGTGCAGGACTATGGACCTCGAGGATGCAGAGGCATCGATGAAACCCCTTGGCCTCTGGATCGAGTCAGGGAGTGGACTATTGGGGTTTGATTGTTGTTGATATGATATATGTACATCGGATTAGATGTTATGATGATTTATTATTATTGCTGACATGACTAGTTGATGATGCAAGTTGATGATAGCTTGCCATCCAGACTCACATGTGGAGTAGAGGGGTCATGCACAATAACCAGAGACCTGAGGGAGAGGTGTGGACAACAGCCCTGCCACAACCTAGTAGAACTCTCATCGTGGCTCGAACTGTAGGTTAACGATTACCTAGTTCGAGAAGACCCATGATGTCGTGAGGGTAGACTGCAACAGTCACTCACAATGATTCTAAGGGGCGTGCAATAAGGCAGGGTCCTTATTTCTTAGAGGGCCTTAGTCTCCCACAAGATCACCTGGCGAAGTATTGACTCCAGGGGTTTTCGATGTATACCAAGTCAGTCAAGAGGCAAGTGGCACCCTTGGAGCACGTAGTGCGTCCTAAAGGGCACGCCGCGCAAGGAAAACGGAAAGAGGCAAGTGGCAACCTTGGAGCATGTAGTGTGTCCTGAAGGGCATGTTGCGCAAGGAAAACAGAAAGTAGCGAGTGACACCCTTGGATCACCCAGTGCGTCCTGAAGGGAACGTCACATTTTTAATTGGTAAGTGAATAAACCTAGACTGCCTTAGAATGAATGATGTGTCAAGTAAGATTTAAAAACAATTTTTTCCCTAATAAAAATGTCGTCGAGCCTAGTGAAATTAAAATATAGGTCTAAGTGACACTTGTGGTCAAAAATAATAATCATAATTAAACATGTGACGAGAAGGGGGTAAGAAATTCAATTAATTTATTAAAATCAAATTACTTTGGGGGATTAAAATTTTAAAAGGGAAATGATTGTTTTCTTACATATGCTAATTAAATGTTATTAATTAAAAAGAAAAAGGGGTAAAAGGTGGTTTTTCTACACTTGCTAATTTGAGTTTTATATAAAAAGGGAAAAGAGGGAAACTTAAAAGAAATAGGAAACTAAGGGGAAAAGGGGAAACATAAAGAAAAAGGGAAACGTAAGGAAAAAGCTGAATGACTAACTTAGTAAGGAATATTGTCTTTAAGAACTTTCTAATTATGAACTCAACTAGGAATTTAGTAAAGGCGTAATTCATTTAAAATGTGTAAGGGAATATTGGGACACCAAGGAGACTTTTTAGGAATGTATTTTGCTGGGTGAGGGAAATAGGAATAATTAAATAATTAATGAAATTACTTTATGGTGCAACTAGGGGGATGGGTGGCATGTGTACGGGGGAGGTTTTTTCTAATTAAAATAATGAAAAAGAAATTAAATGAGAACTTGGGAAAGAGATCACTTAAAAACTCTATAAAAAGGGTGGAGGAGGAGGAGGATAGATCGGATCTTTATGTGTAACGTTACGCTACTGAATTTTTGTCTTGACTGACTTATCTTGTGGGAGTTGGGATACCCAGCTCGGGTAAAGAGTGGTAGCTCGACCTTGCGAAGCGAGCCGGGTGCTATTTTTCCTTTGGTTCAGTGTGTGTGGACCCTTTGCAGCTCGGGGGGCTCAGGGGGAAGAAAAGTACCCCTAGCATTGGATGAGAGGTAGCGGTGAGGTCACATCGATCGGCAAACGGAAGCTGGACGGACCGCGGGGGACAGAAACTACTGAGCAATCACATTTGGCTAAGGTAAGTCGGTTCAATTGTTACTTGCAATGAATTTAAATTTACTCCTGTTGTTTCTCTGTGCTCGTTTAAGATTTCATTTCCATGCATTGTCTTGCACCTGCCTTCCTTCGATATCGTAATTCCCTTGCTTGTTGTTTTCTGATGGATTTCCTTTGGCGAAATGAACTTTTGATTTTGTTGGCTTATCTGTGCAGGTTTTAAGGATTATTATGAAGAGATTGTTCTTTATCTTCCACTATTATCCCTAGGTCATCAGTCCATGCCTGAGCAGTCGGCTAGGATCTGAATCAAAGGTCATCACTTCGGTGTTTAAATACCTATAGATTCTAATGCTCTACTTTTATGTGCATGGATGATGAGTGAAGGATAACTGTTTCCCAACCATCTACCTTACTTATCTATGTGCTCTATTGATTAAAACTTCGATTTTCTCTGCGTTTTAATTGTTGAGTCTTGGATAAACCCCTGAGACTTGAATGCCAAATCTCTATGCTTTCTTGTGATTGTTTACTTCTTCGTTTTTTGGTGGTTGGCTTCTTTTGTGTTTTCCTGTGATGGACTATCTCTAAGTTTTTTTTGAAGTCTTTACTCAGCTTTTACACAACAGATTCACCCTGATTCTCGTGGCTCATTACCCAGATTTTCCCTTATGACTTTCATGGCCCTTCCCCATCGCGATTTACTTGGCAGCTAACTCGTTTTCACTTAGCGTTTGCTTTCGTTTTTACCTAGAATTTGCCTTCGTTTTTACCCAATTTATTACATAGCAGTTGTGTTTCTTTTGGCATTCATTTTACTTAGCTCAAATCATTTTCCCCAAGTCTTTACACAGCAAATCAATTAGATGCAAGTTCTGTAAACAGAGAAACTAAACGATGTAATTTTTATAGTTATTACAATGAATCTATGTACAACGAGTCTATACCTAGACGCAATTCTTTACCCAACGAATCTGAATAGATGCAATTCCTATACAGCGAATTTAATTATACACAAAATTAGCTATACTACGAACTATCTATTCAGAATTATCTACAACGAACTTAATTATACAACGAATTATCTATTGCGAATTTTTAAAATTACACATTGGAATGACCGCGTAGTGATTGATCGCTATGTTGACTACGTCCTCATCCCAATTACATATTTAGACAACTAATTGTTATTTACCCGGCGTAAAACTTTGACAACATGATTATATTTCATGTTTTACCTTTACAAAATGATATCATACCTGTTGACAACAAACGTTGACAACAATTTCACAGAGGTTATGAATGACAACGATTTTTATTCATTCTCTGACAACGAGTATTATTTATCTATGGCTGCGATTGACAGTGATTATTTAGAGGTTGTATAATAGTGATTTTTATTATTGTATAGCAGTAATTTCACATGTTAGAAGATAGCAAATTATACTCCTTGACAGTTGGGTTAGCGATTTATACTCCATTGATAGTGATTTTTATTGTGCAACGTCATCATCACACCCATCCTTATAACTTTCCACTCAGCCATATCATATTTCGCTCAACGATGTTTTTTTGGCCTTCTTTAGCATTAGTGATAGTGTTTGGATATATAGTGTGTGCCAAAGATTTATTAAAATTAGAAACAACGATTTACATACAATGTCAACTACATTTTATGATAGTTTTAATATGTTGACAGTTTAATGTTTATTGACCGTGTTTGACAGTGATCTTGATTATTTGAACACCATTGGTAGCATTTATAATGAACAACCTTTTGTGAGCAATTTTATTCATGGTGAGAGAATATTTATATTTTATAGACAGCTTGGCATATAATTTATACATAGAAAGATCTCAAATTAAGGACAGCAATATCAATGCTATCATTGTTACATAGTGAATCTATAGTATACAGCAAATATAATTCCTTATATTACATAGTGAATTCATGTAATGAATGGGTAGCGAATTCCAATCTCTAGCTCAATCATTATGATTATGTTTAACCTCTGCACTTCATATATATTTACTACTGCATTTTAATACATTGACAATGTTTTTAAATGATAAGGGACAATGATAATGTACCTTGGCAAGAATCTCAATAGACACAATAACTCCTTTATTTAGACAGTGATTATGGTATTTTTCCTCTTCATTCCTTTTTATTGTTAAGTTGTGAATTATGCGATAGCGTCTTACATGCCAGCGATATATTGGATTGATAAGTCACATCCATTACATTGTAAATGATTTATTTTTATGTGAATAATTTGGTGTTCAGTTTCACTAAAACTATTATTTCGGTGTACAGTTCCAGTTTAAAAAAAAAAATAGCAATTTCATAAGATAGCGATCTAGTTTTTGTTCTAAAGGAAAGTGATTTATACTTATCTAACCTTGGGAATTGGAATATAGTTGCAACAAACTATCATTTTAATAATAATCATTTAATATGTACAGATTCATTTTGTTGCACAAGAAACTTATTGTGTTGTATGAATGTCATCGTTTTCTTGTTGACTTGTCGATTGGGTTCTAGGGTTAGTCATCAGGTGTTTAGATGGTTAATTTGATCTCCTAGTGTGTCAAATTTAACTTGTGTTGAGGGTCTAGTATGTTGTTGCACCACGGGTGTTGTCACGCCTATAACCTGGCAACGACATGATTCCTAATGAGGGGATCATTGCACGCCCTAATGGATAGAGGCGAATGATAACTTGGTCGGAATCTATGCTTCTCGTTGTGGGCGTTTGTTCGTTGTAGTTGTTGTTGGTGCTTGGGTTGTAACGCCTTCATGCGTTTAGTTTTGTGCACCATAGAGGTTCTAGTACTAGTCGTCGAGGTTGTTGTGTCGGGATTGTGGATGTTGTCCTTAGCTTGTAGGCGTTGTCGTGTTTGTGTCAGGAAGGTAGTCATTTCCTTATTTTTTATTTACGCATGTTTCGCCCAATTGCTCGATGTGCTAGTGTGTAGATTCGTTGTTGTATGTTTCCTTATATGCGTGCATGGAGTTCGTCGTCAGGTGTTGTGGTTTAATTGTTGTCGATGTTTCCTTCCTGCCTAAAAACAAAAACAAAAATTGCATTTTTCGTTTCTCTTGGAGTCGTAACGAATGGGTTCGTTACAATTGGTATCAGAGCGGGGTTCGACCCGTGACTTGGGATAACTATGGCTTTCGTTGATTTGATTTTTGATTATAAGGTTGCTAATTAATTTGATTTGTATTCGTGCAGGTAATCATGGTTAGAGAACGTCGCGGAGGCAGACGACAGGGTGCTAGGGTAGGAGGCGCGACACCTCCAGTAGCATCCATGCCTGAGGGGTCTAATCCCCGGGGAGATGAACAGGTTGTTGGGTAGGAACAGATAGCGGTGGGTGATGTGGTTGGGCTGATGAGGTCTTTTCAGTGGATGTCTGAGGCACTGATCAGCCATTTGGAAAGAGATGAGGCCAGGGCACTGGCACCCCCTGAGGGTCCACCGCGCGCTCTGGTCGGTACTGGTAGCATTCACCGCGAACTCAAGAAGGTCAAATTTCTAGAGTTATTTGGTGCCCCGGACGGCACAGCCACCAAGGCATGGTTGGAGAATATGGTGATGTGATTTTCACTTCACGACTATAACTCCAACATGAAGTTCCACATGGCAGTATTTCAACTGAAGGGGAGCGCTCTTCTATGGTGGAAGACACTCCTGCCACAATTGAACATGGTCATCGAAGACGTGTCATGGGAACTATTCGAGGAACTATTCCGAGAGAGGTACCTATCAGAGGAATTCATTAAGCATCATCTCAACGATTTCAACACCTTGCGACAGGGTGGTCGTACGGTGCCCGAGTACGAGGCTCCTTTTATGGAGTTGCTTCAGTATGATCCGCACATTAATACCGAGAAACTTAAGGTCAACAGGTTCTTGTTTGGACTTAATGTCAACATACATGAAAAGGTTAGGATTTTGATGCCTCAAAACTTGCATGATGTCATCCAGAAGGCCCTCATAGAAGAGGAGGAGCTTATCAGCGAGGGTTAGAGAAGGACTCCAGCGAGACCAACATAGCAGGTGTCATCTGGTGGACAGCAGCATTAGACACCAGCCAGACATACACCAGGATATCGT
>SNQJ01S0190066.1:0-18144 GCA_010110895.2 Picea sitchensis
CTTTAGAACTAGGGAAAGAGTAGTATTCTGTCACGGTTTGTTCCAGATCCGGGTGGATCTGTGGAGATTGGTCTGTGTCCGCACTCACGAATTTATCCTTGAACAATAGGGATGTTGGGAACTTGTGAAAATAAAAACACACAGAACATAGAGAAGAGGAACTCCATAGTCAGGTCAATCAACCATCAGGATGTTGTGAACTTGCGAAAAAAATGAAGAATGTAGAGAAGTGGAACTCCACAATTGGTCAAATCGACCATCAGGATGTTGGGAACTTGTGAAAAGTTCTTAAGTTTAAACATTACCTCTGACTCTGACTTAGATTTATAGTGCCACCGACTTTGATAAAAATTGACTTACAGTGCCTCCGACTTTGAATTAAACAAACTTCGAGTTACAATGCCTCTGACTTTGATTTAGACAGACTTCAACTTACAATACCTCTGACTCCAACTCTGACTTGGATAACTTCGACTTACATTTCCTTTGAATTCAAATTGCATAAACTTTGAATTACAATGCCTCTGAATTCATCCTCGATGAACTTCATCTTGCATTTCCTTCAAATTCGACTTGGATAAACTTCAACTTACAGTGCCTCCGAATTCATCCCCGATAAACTTTGAATTTCATTTCCTTCAACTTCAACTTGGATAAACTTCAAACTTACAGTGCCTAGGACTCCTGCCCTGATAAACTTCAACTTGCATTTCAGTTGAACTCGAATTGGATGAAGTTCGAATTGCATTTTTGACCGACTCATTTTTCGATTTCAACTTCCAGGTGATCAACTAAATATTACTTTCTGACTTGACTTTGTGGCTTGAGTGGTCGAGAATTTTTTGATGTATAATGATACAGATTTTATGAGAAGAATGAAACGAACATAGATTATTATTATTATTAACACAGAGACACAATGAAAAATAACAGAGATATGGTAAAATAAGCTTATATTCATTAAAGAAATATGTTGAAACTGTAAAATGTCGACTGAAAACAAGCTTGCTAGAATGGTGGCGGTTTATCTCTGAGAAGAGATGCGACGATTGCGCTCTTTCACAAGAATATGAGAAAAATGAGGCTCTAAAAGACTTTTTAAAATAAACATGAATTCCAAAACCCTACACATCAAAATACCTAACCTGAGGAGATGAAGCTCCAAGAGTCATGTGGGCCCCATTGGGGTAAGTTGGTACATCAACTTCATGGGGTCGTAACTTTTTCATGCAATCTTTGTTTTAGGTGCACACTAGCCCGTTCAAAAGGTATATCCAAGTAATACACATCATTCTGTCACAATATGAATTCCTATATAGTTTGACTGTGGAAAACCCTTAAAACATTGTTTAGGGCCTTAAAATGGCCCCAAAAAATAGGAAACAAAATGCCAAATAGAAAAACTGTCAAGATGAGCTAGTTGGAATAGGTGGGTGGCCACCAATATCCATCTGGATCAATCCTACCCCCTTTTGAAGAAATGGTCTCCATTGCATTGAGTTCCCCCATCAGATGGGGAAATTTCAGCTGAATTTGGCCCTAGGTGAGCCACTTGCCTCAGTGCAAGAGTTGTGCTGCTTTGATAACCCAATAAAGTTGGATCTTGTACTGCAAGTTCCCTTGACCTGTGTTTCCATGATATGATCAGTGGATGCATGTTCCATGCATTCAGGGTTGATCTATGTTGGTGTCAAATGTTTTTCTATCTCTTAGGTGTCCAATAATGGTGGAAAATATGGCCGAAGGAGATCCACATTGAACGCTAGGTGAAAACCATGGAAGGCGGGAATATTGAGTTCAAAAGATTTGTCACCCACAACCTTAGTGATGGGGTAATGTCCATAGCATAGTGGATGAAGCTTCTGATGGGGTCCTGTAAGGAATTCTTTTTGCAAGTGCAACCAAAGTTTGTCTCCCACTTGAAACTTTTGTGGCACACGATGTTGATCATGGCATTGTTCATAATTGGCATTGGACTTCTGTAAAATATACTTAACCTATTAGGGTATGTGTTGGATCCTCTCAATGAACCGGGGTATTTTTTAGATTTAGTTTGAGCATGGGATGAATTGGCCTGGGTGGCCACAAGGGGTAATGCAAAATCCATGGGAGCCAATGGTTGAAATCCTAACCCCACCTAAAAGGGGTTATGGTCAGTTGAGCTATGTATGGCTCTATTGTAGCTGTGTTGAACATAGGGAAGAATCTCATCCCATGTGTGGGGGTTCCTGGAATTATACATGCACAAGATATGCATGATCATCCAGTTGAGGACCTCGATTTGGCCATCCATCTGGGGGTGGAAGGAAATGTAGTTGGTGAGCTTGGTTTCCAACAATGACTAGAGGCTCGACCATAATGTGCTAAGGAACCAACTATCCCGATATGATATAATGGTCTGTGGTATCCAAACATGTACCCACACTCATTCAAAGAAGAGCTTGGCATTGGCCTTCATTGTGATGCTCTTATTGCAGGTGACCATAATCACCATCTTGGAAAAGCGATCAACAACCACAAAAACACAGTCATTTCCCCACTTGGTGGATGGAAGGATCGACATGTAGTACATTGATATGGATTCCCAGGTCTTTTTAGGAGTTGGCAGAGGGGTGATGTTGGCATAGGGGTAGACCTAGGGTTCATCTCCAAGAGTGCATGAACAATCCCTAACTACTAGCCCTTTCGGCTACACATGAGAAGCAGATGCAGTCTCACCCGAAGCAACTATGGNGACAAAAGTGTCTACAACCAAGGGGGATATCAAGTGGATCCAATACCATAACAATACATCATTCCTATATCACTTATCATCTTAGATCGCACATATACTTATTAAATCTAACATAATAATGAAATCAAAATACATCAAGTACAGAGACAGAATATTGATCACACACAACACCAAATATACATGGTTCACCCTCTCCCTAGGGCTACGTCCACATAATTGTTCTTTATAATATATTAAGATGAAAGCATACAGTTCTTGTCTATACTATTAGCTAGCAAATATCTCTCTTTTCTCTATCTCTCCTCTCCCTGCGCACCCATATGTAGGGTTGATCTTCGCACCCAGATGAAGATCTTACAATACCAGAAGGCTCTCACACTTAGCACTTCTCTCTCACACAACAATAATCTCTCATAACATACAACAACAACTAGATCGAGTAAATCGAACCTGAACCAACCCTCTTCCCTCATATAGGTTCTTATTTATACATTACAATCACTCACTGACATCCTTAGGTCGAAACCTTGGTCTCCAAAACCCTAGATACCAAAACTCTAGGTGTCTAAAACCTAGGTCAACTTGACCCACGTTTTGATGATTTCACCAGCCTGACTTTCCTTCCTTCTCGTGTGGTGCTCTAAAGCATCTAAAGGTGGTTTTTTCCACTTACTGAGTTGTCCATGATCATTCTTCCTTGTTGATCTGTCATCCTTGATATCCTCATCCAATGACTTGCTTTCTCAGGCTTCGCTCCATATTTTCTTCTCTTTTGCTCACTTCGACCCAGTAATAGTCACCGTGTCTTCCACGCAGTTCAAATTTCACCTTTTCATCCTTTATATTTGCTTCCTTCCATAACCAAGGGCCAACAAGCCCCCAACACTTACCTATGACTCATCCTGAGGCACTTTAGATCTGATTCTTTTGTTTTACTTTGAATTTAGACTGCGCAGTGCAACCTCTGCTTTATGCTCTTTGCCTCCTTTTTCCTCCTTGTGCAGACTATATTTTATGTGTCTCGTACCCAGTTTCAACTACACCTGGTACCTAGACCCTTTTCCTTATGCTTCTACTAAGAGTTGCAAGGCAGCTGGTTGTGATAGTACAACATCAGTCGGCTCCCATTCACTAATCCTTCCTTCCACTCTCCCTTTAAAGGATTCAACTGCGCAGATCCTCCTTCTGTAACATGAGAGACCTCATATGATCTGAGCCAGTGCATTATGAACTTCCCAGGATGAATCATGAACTTACATTCATATACCAGTACCAAATCACCTTGTTTAAATGTCTTCTTCTTTATGTGCATGTCATGGTAGGCCTTCTCTCTTTCCTTCTGTACTTGTTGATGGAATCCTGCAACAAATCTGTCTTCTTCCAGTTCAACCAACTGTGCAAGTCTCTCTTGAACAACACCAGTGTCATCCATATCTGTAAAGGCAACAATTTTTAATATTGGCACCAAATATTCCATTGGGAAAACAACTTCGAGACCATAAACCAACTTGAAGGGGGTCTGCATTGTTAAATTCTTGCAAGTGGTTATATAGGTCCAAAGTATTGTTGGTACTCTTAAATCCAAGTCCTCCATGTTCATACTGCAAATCTTGGTTAGTGATGTCTCCAAGATCTTGTTGAACGCTTCCACTGTCCCATTTTCATGTGGATGGTAAGGTATGCTCTTCTGATGGCAGACTGCAAATTCCTCAGTCAAGGCTTCAACAGTCTTATTCATGAAATGTGTGCCTTGATCACTCATAAGGATCTTGGGGCATCCAAACTTGGTTATGATGTCATAAAATATGAAGCGCGCAGCTGTGATTGCACTACAGTCCTTGACTGTTCTTTCTTTGGCTCATCTGGTCAAGTATTATGTTGTTGTAATTATGTACCTTGCTCCTGTACGCTTCCCTGGTGGGTTTATAGGTCCCACGAAGTTAATGGCCCATTTCTTGAATGATTGTAGGGTCAACTAAGGTTTTAATGGAATTTCATCTCTTCTGGATGGTTTCCCAACTCTTTGGCAGATGTCACAGACTCTGGAATAGTCTTTAGCATCTCTTTGTAAGGTAGGCCACCAAAGGCCAGCTCTAAGAACCTTCTGCATAGTTTCTTTACCTACATAATGTCCTCATGCGATTCCTTCATGATCTTATGTGAGGATCAATGGGTGCTCTACCTCCATAATAGACCTTCTCGATATCTCATCAGGTCCCATCTTATATATATGTCCAATTATAAGTGAGAAGCCTGCAACACGCACTACTAGTTGTTTCTGCTGAGGAAGTGTGTACTCACTAGGTGCCATTCCTGTTGATAGGAACTGGACTATTTCTGCAATGTGGTCATCGATCTTTCCAATGGCCAATATTTTTGCATATGGTAGTGCATCCTCCAAACTAGTCAGCTCTTCACCTTGTTCTAACCTTGACAAGTGGTCATGACCTTTGTTCATTCTCCCTGGCTTTACTGTAATCTCAAATTCATATTCTTGAAATAGCAGGAGCCATGTGCATATCCTTCCCCCCAACACTGGCTTGTTGACTAGGTATTTTGGCATGGAGTGATCAATAAATGTTTTAAAGTGCCCTCCCAACAAGTAGTGGTGGAATATTTGCACCACATACACCATGGCTAACCCTTCTCGCTCAGTGGTGGTGTAATTTATCTCAGCAGTTGATAGCTTCCTGCTAGCAAAAGCTAATAGGTGGTCAATATATCCTCCTCTAGGTTGTGCTAACACAACTCCTACAACAATGGAAGATGCATCAACATGCACATGAAATTCCTTGGTCCAATCTGGGAAAACCAGAATAGGCACAGTAACCATTTTCTGTTTCAGTGTGTCGAAGCTCTGCTAGCATTCTTCTGTCAAACTAAACTGACAATCTGTCTTAAACATTTTCTCCTTAGGTGCTATGATCTTAGAATATCCTTTAATGAACTTCCTGTAATACCCTATGTGTTCCAGCGTAGTACACAACTATTTGAATGACGTAGGAGGTGGTAAATCAACTATAAGGGAAATTTTAGATGGATCAACCAACAATCCCTGCTTGGATACAATATGACCTAACAACACTCAAAATGGTGAGAAGAAGATTCACTTATTTAGATTCAAAGCAATTTGACACTGCTTGGATTTGTCCAACATTAGCCTTAGTCATTCAATATGATTCTTTAATAAACTAAAAGCAGTCCAATCATCAAAGTATGCTTCTAGAAATTTATGCAAAAACTCCTTGAATGCTTCGACCACCACCTTGGAAAAAATGGATGGGGCATTCTTTAATCCAAATGGCATCACTGTATACTGATAAAACCCCCATTCTATTGCAAATGTGGTCTTGTGGCAATCTTCCTTGGCAATCCAGATTTGATGGTATCCTGAAAATCCATTTGTAAACGAATATACTTCCTGGCCTCCCACATTATGCAACACTTCGTCAGTGAATGGTGTAGGGAAGGGATCATGAAAATAGGCATCATTCAACTTTCTGAGATCTACGCATATCCTGATCTCTCATGTCTTCTTTTCTTGTACTACCATAGGGATAATCCACTCTGACTCTTCGACGGGTTCTATGATCCCTACTTCTAGCATTCTGTCGAGCTCAATCTTCACTTTCTCCTTATATTTAGGGTTCAATCTGTAGAGTCTCTGTTTGACTGGTCTAGAATATGGATTCAATGGGATCTTCATCTCTCCCATAGGCCCTTTAATTCCCTTCATATCAATGAACTTGGCTGGACACAAGTCCTGATATTCATGCAGTAATTCTGTAATCTTGTCAATAGTGGTAGCATCACAATAATCTCCAGCATTTGCAAGCTTCAGTGTCTGTTTTGTTCCAATATTGACCTTTTTAATCTTGATTGGGTGTCCAATGAATGGTAACTCAACTCCCGGTCCTTCTAGATCTCTCCGTCCTTCTATTTATGTAATGTTCACCTTTCTTGGATCATCGTCTTCATCAACATTGATGTTGTAACAACCTTGCAGTTTCTGGAGAGGTGCAGTCCATTCATCCTCATCTTTCTCTAAAGGGAGTCTAGAGGCCTCCTCAAATAATTTCTGTTTGACAATCTGTAGTGCTTGATCTACTGAAGGATGTTGACTTTCAAATAAGAAGGTGGTTACAAAATTCTGAGTCATACCTTTCCAATCTGTAGTGATGAGGTGCAACTCTGCTTGAAGGTACCAGTTGATAGGTGTCATGTCCAATGTTTTGATGAATTTGTGTACCCATTGTCTTTGAGGAACGTTACTCCAGGCTTCCTCATAGCTTCGCACATGGTCCTTTGGGATGCTTTGACCTATGTATAAAAATTCATAGCCTTTTACATGTGTTAAGAACCACATTGTCATCCAGGTATGACACTGTACCCAATCTGTAATGTTACTTTTGTGTTCCCCCTACCATCTTCTTGGGGCTTCTTTCAAGGCATCATCCATCACCAAAAATATTTGTTGCATTGTTACACTCACTTCAAAGTCTGATAAGAAGTTTTCTAAAGGATTTAGACCATCAAAGGTGGGTAGGTTACTTACTGTTGTGTTGATCCAGTGAACTTATCTGGTTAGTCTAGCACATATTCTTGTAGATACCTCATACATATTATTCTACCAATTCTCTAGTGCTTATTATAAGTCTGATGAGCATACCTTGTCACTTCACCAAATTAAGTTTCCATCGACCATAGGATTAATGTAATCTTGTTGCTTAGATGTTAATTTGTATATAATTTCCAGTTCATATGCACGGTCTTCTTATCTAATGGGCTCTGTGTATCACTAACCTTCATCGATATCTAAGGGTGCAATGACCCTAAGGCCATATTTTTCAAAATTCATACGTCTCTTCTTTAAATCAACCACAGTGGCATTATTAAAGGCCCAATCAATTCCTAACATCTCAGGATAAGGGAAGTTGTCATCAAATATATCAATTACCTCAAAATCTACAAATGTTCTGACTCCATCAATGTCCACAGGGACATGTTCCAATCTACCAAATGGACTTATAGCTTGTTGATTGGCCATCCTAATCCTTATAGGGGAATATATCAACTTTAGTTTTCCCATCAGTGTTCAGGTTTTCTTTGTCATGACATTGACCTCTGACCCTAAGTCAAGGACCACATAGTCTATATCATATTCGCCTATTTTAGAATTCAAATGTAATTCCTTATTGGTCCTTATCTTCTTACCGATTTGATGTACTGCCCTATTCAGTAAGGGATCTATCTTTCCTATATTATATTTTATGATTAAAGTTTGTATTTCTTGTACAACGCTATCATCCTAAATCAACTTAACACAAGTATATATAAATTCCATGAGCTTTCTTACCTCTTTTCCTTCTCTTGGTGAAGCTGAATGATCAAATGCCTGAGGCATTACACACTCTCTAACTTATGGTCTTGTATTTGACGAAGGACCTTGGTATCCTTTGAAATGTTTTCTGGCTTCCTCAAATATTTGTTTTTCTTTCTTTGCATCAAAGGTTTGGGTCCTCTCTGCAGATTTCCTAATTCATGAATCTTCTGTAGTCTTCCCTTGGGTCATTTTGTCATCTACTGTAACAACGCCTCCTCTAGTAATAAAAACGAATCTAGGGTCTTCTCTGTGAGTTTCAACTTTGATCAATTGTATCTATGGGTTCTCTTGAGGTCCTTGTTTCTCTTGAAGTTTATCCAGTAATGTTGGACATTCTTCAATAACATGCTTGGAGGAGTTGCAGTAGCTTCAAGTAGTGCAAGGGTTCTGACAGTCCCTTGCCAAGTGTCCTAGTTGTGTGCAGTTATAATAGAATGATTTGTCCTTGGCCTTGACCCATACCTCCTCCTCTTCTTGTTCCTTTGAATCCACCGCGAGGATTGAAGTTTCCTCTCCTAGGGTATTTGTATTGCATAGAGTTTCCTTCTTGTTGTACTTCACCTTGAATCTTGTATATGTCTCTTGAACTTTCATGCATGAGATCATAATCCCTACAATCCCTTTCATCATGTCCCATGGACTTACAAAACTTACAATAAAAATTTGTGGGTGTATGCACATATTTTCGCATGTAATATCACTCACCAGGGCGATGCCTATTTATGCATACCTTGCACCAGGGTAAGGTGACTTGCTTCAAAGGGATCGTGGATCCAGAGGCCAAGTGTTCATGGAATAGAGGGCAGTACTCCTTTTCATGGCCTTATGATCGACATATGACACACCAGATGTCTTCTCTTTTATCTTTTCCCTTGTCTTTCTTCATATCTTTGACCTTCAAAGACAAAATAGTTAGCTAACTCAAGATCTGACTCATACCTAAGATGGATTCTCCCATAAGGGATTATTTTAAATTCATGGCGATCTCCAGTGCCTCAGCCTACGAATCAATATTCTGCTGCATCAGAGGAACTTTGATGTGTGGTAAGAGGGAAATAATGAACCATTCCTTGTTCTACTCATTTGGAATCTGAAAAGTCAATCGGCCTATTAGGGTCTTGAATCTCTTATCGAACTCCCAAACTGGCTCGGCTACCTTCTGCTTGATCTCCTTCAGTTATGTAATACATTGGGACTCTGAATTAGGTTTCTTAAATTATGCAATTAGCACATTCTTGATCTCATTCAGTGGCTTAGGCTACACAAGTCCTTGGACAAGCTTCATGTACTAGCTTAGTGTGTGATCTCTTAGGGTAGTACTAAACTGGGTTCTTTTAATTGCTTCGTCAATGACATTCTTAATATTCCATATGGCTTCACATAGGAACCAATGTTGGTCAGGATCTTCAGATCCATCTCTCCTAAATATGGGGAGTCTCATCTCATCTACCATAGATCTTCCTAGGGTCCCTGACTGATTATGTGGTGGACTACTAGTGACAATGCTCTGGATGCTCTGGGGGCTTGGATTACTCTAATTTCTTAATACTACTGAATCAACAAAAGGGATAATATAACTTACTTCAATAGTCTGCGCAGTTCCTGAGGTTTCTGGCTCGTCTTGGTGAAGTTCTTCGGCTTCCTTTTCCTCTTCCCTAGTGGGTTTTGAAGGCTCTTCGTTAGTCATATATGCTTCTTCTACACTGTAGAAACCCTCGTCTTCATAGTTCTACTTGAACAGGTTTGCAAGATGAACTTCTCTAAACACTTTCCCACTGGGCATATGTCCAGCTTCTGTGTCGCTATCGCTGTCCTAATTTTTGAACATTAGCCTTTTCAGATTTGACCAATCTACTGTATCTTCAAGATGTTTTTATCATGAAAAAACATCTTGATTCTCAACTTCAGAAAGTGTAAAATTTTTCCTCTGAGTTCCTTGAAAAAATATCTCTCATCTTGGCTATACAATTCTACTCTGTCAACAACAAACTTGATGATGTAGCCTCCAATGGTGCTATAGAACCAATGATCCACTGCTCTTGACACGGTGTTATCAACTTTCTTGACCTTATCAAACTCGATGTCCAAACAACAGGAGGTCTAGATCTGACCTCAAACTGGGCATCTTCCAACCTGACTAACCACTCGTATAGTTCCTGATGGATTCCTCCAAATAATATCTCGTGTATATCAGTAAAAATATGTCTCTCCAACCAATCCTCTGTACTCAGATTAGGGTTCTTGTTCTGGGATTCAACAAAGTCCTTTTCTTGATCCTCTATCCACTTTTGAATCTTTTTCCTTGATGGGAACCACCTTGACATTCCCTTAAAAATATTCATGTCCCGGCAATGGAACCAATTGTTGGCATAGGGGCAGACTCAGGGTTCAGCTCCAAGACCGCACCAACAAGCCCTAACTATTGGTCCTTTTGGCTACACCTATGAAGCAGATGCAGTCTCACCCGAAGCAACTATGGGGGGGTTGCAGGACATAAGTGTCTACAACTAAGGGGGATATCAAGTGGATCCAATACCAGAACAATACAGCATGCCTATATCACTTATTATCTTAGATCTATTATGCACATCTACTTATTATATCTAACATTATAATGCAATCACAGTACATCAAGGATAGAGACAGAATACCGATCACACATAACACCAAATATATGCGGTTCACCCTCTCCCTAGGGATATGTCCACAAAACTGTGCTTTATAATATATTAAGATGAAGACATACAGTTCTTTTCTGCACTCTTAGCTAGCAAATCTCTCTCTTTTCTCTATCTATCCTCTCCCTGTGCACCCAATTGCAGGGTTTCTCTTCGCACCCAACTGAAGATATTACAATACCAGACAACTCTCACACTTAGTACTTCTCTCTCACACAACAATAATCTCTCATAACATACCACAACAAGTAAATCGAGTAATGCAAACCTAAACCAACCCTCTTCCCTCATATAGGTTCTTATTTATACATTAAAATCACTCACCGACATCCTTAGGTCAAAACCTAGGTTTCCAAAACCCTAGTTCAACTTGACCCGCGTTTTCAGGGCTTCGCCAACCTGACTTTCCTTCCTTCTCGCACGGTGCTCCAAAGCATCTAACGGTGGTTTTTTCCACTTGTTGAGTTGTCCATGATCATTCTTCCTTGTTGATCCATCATCCTCAATCTCCTCATACAATGACTTTTTTTCTCGAGCTTTGCTCCATCTTTTCTGCTCTTTTTCTCACTTCGACCCAGTAACAGTCACTGTGTCTTCCGAGCAGTTCGCATTTTTCCTTTTCCTCCTTGATCTTCGCATCCTTCCATAACCAAGGGCCAACATGTGTACATGCATTTTTTTATTAGTGGTTGGTTTGGAAATAACATAGGCAGTGCAAGACCTGATATACTTGTTGACATCCTGTCAAATGTTCGACCAGTAAAAATGTTGTTGCAACACTTCCACTGTATTTTCTACATCGAAGTGTCCTGCCACCCGACTGTAGTGGGATTCCCAAATCATGTTCGCTCGCTCACTTGATGGAACATAAATATGGCCCAGGTAGCACAACATCTCATTATGAATATGAAAATTAGTAACAACTATGTTTGCGCCCAATATATGGTAGGTGGTGCAAAAGTCAGGATCTTTCTCATAGAGTTGGGTCCATCTAGAGGTCTCATGGCTGCAAGGGTCTAGCACTGTGGTGAGTGTCATGACTAGAGGTTAGTTTAGGTAATCAATTATGAAATTGGTACTTCTTGTCACTCATGGTGGTCATTCTTTAAGTTTCCTTGTGTCTACATGAGCTACAATGGATTATGATCAATGTGGATGACTATCTCCTTCCCGAGAATGTAATTAATCCACTAGAGGCAAAATTTCACAATGGAGTACATTTATTTGTCATAAGTAGGGTACTTATGGATGACATCTGATAGTGTCTCACTATGATAGGCCATGGGGTGGTCGTGTTGAGAGAGAACTACACCCACAACATAGTCTGAAACAACTGTCTCGATCTCAAATGGTTGTTGCAGGTTGGGTAATGAAAGAACTGGGGATGAGAATCAACACTTCTTAAAATAATAAAACTCTTACTTTTGGGACAACCCCCACACAAAAATTTCCTTACCACCACCCCTTGTTACTTTGTTGAGGTCCCAAGCAATATAGGAGAATCCCAACACAAACCTATGATAGAAATTGGCAAGGCCTAAGAAGATCCAAAGCTCAGTGAGTCTACTTGTGTTAGGATCCTAACCTTCACATAGGTAGAACAATATATTCGTATGTAATAAAGGTCAATATTAATAAATCCTTGCAATAAAATAGAATAATTCAAATGTAAGAAGACCTAATAGAATCTTCCGCTTCTAGAAGGATATTCCTCTAGATGCTTCTTTTGATAGACATATTTAGTATAAATAGGAGTCGAGGGTATGAGAACCCTAGTGTTATTGGATAAATCGGTAGGTTTGGATACTAACATATCTCCCTAGATCCACCTAGATCTAGAACAAAACAAGACATGACACGACTCTTTCCCTAAGTTGCAATCATTGAATCTACTACTAAGAAGGAATGAGTGACATACCTTTATATCGCTTACTTAGGTCTTCGTTTTTCCCACTTCGCTCCAGTGTTCTTGTGAAATTAGGTCCAAGACAACACAAACCAACCAAAGTGAAGATAGTAAAGTATATTCAATGTCCACCTATGCATATGATCAAGGAGTTATGCAATAAAATAAGAGTGATTTTATGAGAAAGGGACATGCCACTGTATTATATTAAATGAAAGGAGAAGATACAATCAGATCACCTTGATGTTGCAAGCTTCCTTTCAGTGACCCTTGGTTCCAACACACACTTGCTCTGTATTTGAATGAAGAGGATTCAATACAACTTGATAGACTAGATAGAGTCTTCAAGCTTCTATCTAAGCAGAGTTCTTCACACAATGCTTTCACCAATTCTTCATTCAATCTTGCTTAACCTTTTCCATGAGAAACCTTTCAATATATAGGAGAAGGAGAGATGGTTAAATGGATGAGGATGATCCCACTAAATATTAGAAGTCAGTAGGATGCCAACCATGCGAATGCCAATTCATTTTCTAGAATATTTCCTTCTATAACCTTCGTGACCTCTTCTCTTCTTCAAGCATAAAAACAGGTCTGCACCCTACCTATAGAGAAGATTGTGAACAGTTAGCACCCTAAATGTGGGTGGCCTATGAGAATGAGGGATTTTCGCACCTTGTAACATAGGAAGCCTGTGAACTCATATTAAAAATGTGTTTTTTGGAAGAAGACCACAGTCACTTTTCTCAAGAAAAAATTCCTTGTGGGAGCCTGAATACATCACTTGTAGAGACATCACCAAAGTGACCAAAATCATGTGTAACATAATTCCCCCCAAAGTATGAGGCTAGAATCTATGACAACCGAAATACTTTGTAAACTGCATGTGTGTGTCAGAAACAAGGAGTGCACCTAATCGAAAACCTGTAAACAACCAAGCATCTGCAGAATATAATACCAGTTCTAAGGTAGCCATTCCCATGCTCAGATCACAAATGAATGGAATCATAAACGTAGGTCATGGACACCAATCATACACCGTGGATCCATGTCGTCAAAATGCTACATAGCCACCAGGAATACACTATGGATCTATGTGAGAAGACTTGAATTAAGATGACATAGCCACATGACATACAAAGTGGATCTATGTGTCGATACAAATCATACATACTCCATCACAGCCTGGATAAAAAAGATGAGACCCAGGGTCTTCAATCCCGTCACCTAAAAGTATGAATCTATCCATGTGATTACATGTGTTGAAGTCAAACATGGTAGAAACAACTTGATTACTAGTCATTGATGAAAACTGTTAACAAGTGAAAGGGAAATGACCATTGATGTCAATGACTCCCAAGGTACCAAAGTATAATTTGAATAAATGCGAATGAATGAGCTGAAGTTGAGCACTCGACAGAATCTCTCGATCAAGGATCAATGATGTGAAACCCCTGTCGAAAGTGAAGAGACCTGGCATTAAGGCATGCAAGTTCCAAGGTACTAAGTGATTTCTAAGTCTTATTTCTGAATAATGAGTTGGAGTCGATGGAACAAGATTCGTTATAGGAGGGCCTTGATGTATCCCCCATCAATGACACGAAATAAGTAACATATTTTGAGGGTGGAACAAAGTATGAATATGGAATGAAATATACATAGTGAAGGCCAACATAGTAAGAATGGACAACTTCAAATGACCGACTCAATAGTGGGCTTGTGTGAACTTCTCTTGAACATATGAATGACACAACCAAGGACTTGACAGCATTGAGTCAAAGACGACCCAAGATATGACCTTGTCTCAAGTTGAACGAGAGACAAACGGATTTCCCAACCCAGATTCAAATGATGAATAGGGGTTGTCATGTTCAAGAGCGACGCTTACTGCCATTAATATGAATACAAAAACACATCCCTTTTCCAAAATTCCCCCCACCATTTTTGACGAGTACCTCTTTATTTTTACACAAGCTTGAGGAGGATAACATATGCTTGTCGATGTAAGCTCATCCTTCGGATGAGTCCCTCGGAGTATATTCAATGAACCTTAGGAAGGAGTGGTTTGGTCCCATTGCGGGTCTTTCAATGTTTGTTTAACGAGTCAAAGGATAGAAAACTCAGGGCTTTTTCATGTTTTGAGAGTTTGAAAAACACTTATAGAGAACTCTCCTAGTTCCTTTTTTGTAAAAGAGTTCGACAAGACCGAAAAAGTGATAAACTATCACCCATTGAACATTTTTTTCAAATACTTTAGCGAGAGTGAAAAGAACAAGATCGCTTGACAATATTTTCATTTTTACGGAGCATGAAAAGAGATTAAAGGATACTCCCTTAGGTTTGTCATTTTTGTGTTACCATGACGAGTATGAAGAGACGAGAAAACATATACTCGGTTACATTATCATTTATTTTTGAGCGTGAGAACGAACGAAGACTGAGCTCGAGGTTTTTCCTACAAAAACCCTAAAAAAGTAGTCATACATGCGACAAAAAAGAAAAAACACCCGTACCCCCTCGTTCGGACTCTGAAGTTTCTATATTTGCAAAAAAACATGCTCACAAGGCTATTCGGGAATTAGATTTTATATAATATAAAAAATCAATAAAAATAGTGAAAAGTGAATAAATATGGGTAAAAAGGGCTTTTTACCATTTCATTGTGATTTTGCCAAAAACTTGTCCAACATGCCTCATTTTCCCCCAAATTTCTTTGCTCGATTGCGGGAGGCACAAGTGATCATTCGAAAAAATGTTTCATCCAACGAGGTAAGCTCTTGATCTTTCAACTTTTCCATGGTTTATTTTTTGTTTTTATTGGCATTTTTTAGGGTTTTAAGTCCATTTTATGGTCACACCATGTGCTCAAGCATTCTTGCAGGTGGGCCTTGCGGGACCTGCGAGAATCCTAAATTATTGCAGGTGGCCTTCAGGGCACCGGTGAGAATCTCGCACTATGCAAAAGGGCTACCTGCGGGGGCCGAAAAATGGATTTCAATGTTTGGTTTTGCTCAATAAAAAATATTCAAGAGCTTAAAACAAGTTGTCAACTCCCCTCTCATGGATCTTTTGCAGGTGTTTGACCATCACAATGTTGGAATGGAGAGAAAGGGAACATGAGGAGGATGATTCCATTGATGGGAATGACCCGAGTATAGTCGCTACCCTCTGGGACTGTGGGCTATTGAAATTTTTCAGGATTCTGGGCATTAGATCCCATCTCAGGTTGTTGGAATACCTGGTCCATATGTGGGACATGGACCAATAGTTATTTCAAATGGGAGTCCATACGTTGACCCTAGATATCGAGGATATCTATTTTCTAACGGGGTTGTCACGACGTGGATACCATGCTAGTTTGATCAGAGGTAGAGGCGACAGACTCCCTATGAGTGATTATTGTCGTCAGTATTGTGTTCCTGAGGCAGAGAGAAGCAAAGGTAAGGTTGCTATTTGGGGGGTCCAAGATCTGACCCTATAGACCATTTTGTTTACTATTTCATGCATGGATGGGAGTGCGGCTCCACACATGGATTTCTAGAGATATTTCCAATATGCCATAGAGTGCACAGAGCCTCGAGTATTCAATTGGTCAGATGCAGTTCTCCACAGTATGAAGAGGCAATTGACAAAGTGTAGAAAGGATGACTTGAAGCAGTTTGGGTATGGATCACTTTTGGTGTCATTCTTCCTCGAGAGAGTCCCACTGCTGCGATTACAGGTTGATTGGGGTTTACTGGCCCCACAGGATCGGAGGATGATGAGGTGGTGCAACCTCATGGCTCGACACGTAGCAGGGCCCATAATCAAGTACAATGATTCATTTTTTGACTGGTTAAGGCCCCAAATATTGATGATTGACAACTACGCATATACTAGTTTTCATTTCTGAGGGGATCCATATTTGTCCCTACCTGAGGATGCTCAGTGGGGTGACTTAGGTAAGAAGTACACATTTTGTTCTTTTTAAATGTTTTTGCAAATTTTATCATATGAAATGTTTTTATGTTTATCCAAGAACTAATCAAAAAATTTATATTTGATGACACAAATGTGGGGCCATATTGACCTCTAGGAACGTCTCCCATTCAAAGGTGAGGAGAAGTGGCTCCAGTGGCGAGATGGGACGCCGAAGACTACAAGGCAGTGGAGCAAAACTTGGAGGGGTATCTCACATTCAATTAGCAAGATGGCTTCTAGACCATAGACTAACTGGAATGGTGTAAAATCAGTAGCATACTTGATGGATGTTTGGTAAGCCCACAATGTTGAAAACAACATCATGTGCCACCTCGTTTTGTGAATCCCTATCATTCGTCGAAGCATGGTAATGAGGAATTTGTTTATTGATTCAACTTGGTCGTTGGCTTCGGGGTAATAGGGTGTCGAGTTTTCATGGCGAATACCCAACTTTTCAGTGAGTTCGGACATCATGAAGTTTCTAAAGTGGCTACCATGGTCAGTAATGATAGCTTGAGGAACACCAAACCGAGCAATGATGTGATTGAATATAAATAATGTTGCAGTCCTTCTGGTATTGTCGAATGTTGGCATCGCCTTGGCCCATTTCATAAAATAATCTACAACTACAATAATGTAACCATGCCCCTTGGCCGAGTGAGGGTGACATGTCATGAAATCGATACCCCATTTCGCAAAAGGACCAATGGAGACCACGGGGTGTAGAGGAGTAGGGTGTGATCGTATTTTATTGTTGTAGGTTTGGCAAGCATGGCATTTTTGGACAACAATTATACAATCATTGAATAAAGAAGGCCAAAAAAGGCATGCTCGTAAGATCTTATGGGCAGTAGTATACCCAGACATGTGACCACCACAGGGTCTAGAATGGCAGTCATTGAGGGCTTTCTCAGCTTTGTCAAACGTGAGGCAGCATCAAAAAATGGAGTTAATCCCATGACGATAAAGAGTATCATCGAGGATAATATACTGACGAGCTTGGTAGCGTATTCGACGGTGGTTAGTGCAAGATAAATTGGGCCGAAAATTCTGGGTCTGAAGATAAATGATGATATCTCTGTACCAAAGGTCATCGGAACTAATTAGGAAAAGGGATTCATCCGATAATGAATCTCCTGCTACATTTTCCGTCTCAGAGAAGGAAAGGTCTCATATCAACTCGGAAAACACCAAGGATTTCTTGGACTTAGCACATTCGAATTCAAAGTCAAACTCCTGGAGTATTATGAATGATTTGGAGTATTTTCCCCCTAGCAATTAGCGTGTAAGATTGTGCTGCATAGAGTTGCAATTAGAAATTACCGTTGTTGATACTGAGAGGGGGGTGAATCAGTATCAAGTACAATTTAAAACCCTTTTCAACTTATACTTAAACCATTCAACTCTATCCAATGAGAAATGAACAATAGTATAAGAGTTACACCAATACACCATAATACACCATGCACAATATATGAGAAAT